>JABASI010002594.1:0-19143 GCA_019776505.1 Tomocerus nigrus
GAACAATATTAATTGTGAATAAAGTAAAAAAAATTTACGGGAAATTAATTTAAATTCATAATTAACCTACTTCGGTATATTTGACTGCAAGTACGGTAGTTAATAGCAACCTATAGAGATAACCCCTCGTTAAAACATCATTCAAAATACATAATACTAATAAATACTTGGGATCAACGTCGTAGGATTATTGTTTTCTACATTCATTAGTGTTCTTATCCTCCCTATCATTTATAACAAGCAAAAGAGCAAAAAATTGACAAGAATCAAAGGGAATTGAGTAGAGTTTGAAAGGCAGCATCGATGATTTCGGTATTTGGGGATATGCCCATCCTGTGGCACATGGTATCAAGGTTACGGGCCGCAGGGGAAACGGAAGGCAAATGGTCAAAAAACAATAAAAAATATCTGCACACAAGTTCGTGCTTTGATTACAATATTTGCTAATTTCGTCAGCTAAAGGTTGGATGCAGAATTTTATTTCATTCAGTAATAACCCATCCCCCCAAGGGCCCGCTACCATAGATCTAAGTGCCATGGCCCCCTTTGCCCCAAAAGTAAATGGTAATACTAATAGCAGTACATGACTGACTGGAATGAAAATTTGTAACCATCACAATGTCATTGTCCTACTAACCACAATAATATTATTGGTATTACACTTTAAACCATATTTCATTACAGGCATGCAGTGACTTAAGTAAACAATAAACGTGTCTACAGGTTGTTGTATCTGACTTCGGTTTACGATATATTGCATACAAATTTGAACACAGTTTTCTATTCATCTACAGGCAGAAGTAGCCATAAATTGGAAAACAGTTTTTTTCAATCACATATTGGAATTTTCCTTTCGAAATGAGGATCAAATAAATGACCTACTAATTTTATATGATACCCGATACCCTTAATATAAGACCCGAATTGAAATAAAAAACAAAAACATATACTTTGTGCCTGGTAAATGCTTGTCTTTTTGGCTCTTCTGAACTTGTACAATGGTCAACATTAATGCTGTCCAGCAGTTGTTGTGACACTATTCTGGTTGTATTCTGGAATTTATTGTAGCTACTGATATATAATTAATAATTAAAACAGTTAATGTGGTCGACAAACGCGAAAACATGGGCTCACACTGTCATGCAAGTCCATTAAGGGCATTTCTTAAATTACATTTAGTTGCTCACGTTTTTGAATTTACTTGACTAAAATGGAAATTTTTCGATCCCGTTTTTACCTTTCCTTCCCCAAAAATAAGATGAGGATAACATGAAAACTTTCATTGAATCTGGTAGGTACTATCGCTAACGACTGCCTAACATCCAAAACAAAATAATCCAAATGTATTCGAATTTAACTTCTGGAGTTTTAATTTGAAAATTATTTGCATGCAAGTTAAACTTGTTACTCCGTTCCATTTGAAAATAAATTGATATATTATTTCGGCACGTTTCCCCTCCAGAGAGAGAGAGAGTTGTCGCTATGCGTAGCTTATATGGAAAATTCAAAAGTCCACCATCGATATAATATATACCTACTAATAGTTGCCATTTTATACATCTACTTGTCTCGAATTCAATTTCACTTTCCCTATTCCTATCAGTATGTTGTAAAATGTTGATTTCGACGGGTGACGACTGTCTGGTAGAAGGATATATCATTTCATTTAAGTATGACATTAGATAAAAATTTGTGATTGTTCAATGTTGTAGGTATTTAATTAAGGTTCATCATAAAAGTCGACCGCAGCAACTTTCATTTTGTGTAGTAGGCGAACGGTTATTAAGGTTAAGGGCTTGGCCAGGGCTTCCTTCGTATTTTGACACGGGCTCCCTTACTTTCGCTTGCTGAAAAATAAAAATAGACGTGTAGTTATTATATGTGCATCTCAAGAAAAAACACTTTTATATTTTTCCAAGCATCGAGTCAGACAGATTACACATTTATGTCATAACACACACCATGCAAACACATTCATACAAATGAGTGGAGTTTTCACAGCAAATGCATTTGAACTTGAACTGATCTAAATTAAATATCGTCTATCCTACAACCACACTGTTAAAATATCATTTCATTAAGAGTAGGAAATCTGGAGGAAAAAAATTAATTTGGCATTCACATTGGCGGATTATAATATGATTTTCAGTTTGAATCATTAGGTAAATTGTAAACATCGTGTTTAAAACATTTTACCGTTGAGAGGTACAAGATCATGCGTGATATATGCTTTGACATTGTGCTGGATGCTAATATTTCTACTTATCTGTGACATAACAAGCCTTAGCTAGTCAAAGTGATATGGAAATTATCTGGACTCTGGACTTGCCTGACGGTTCACTCCAGGGTTACTGTACAGGAATGAAATAATCAAATGTAGGTATAGCATGCAATATTGCGCAACATGCATGATGAAGATGAGTCACTCATATTCTGTCACCTAATTGTTTGTTATTCCTGGGGCTTAATGGCATGGCATGGAGTAGGTGGCTCTTTATTGATTCCATGTCCTGACTCATAGCTGATATCATAGTAATTGACAATAATAGATTTCCCGTGAAATAGCCATTGGTGGAATTAAATCGATGTTCATGGAGTCAGTTTCAATGTTTGAGCACATCGTAGATATTCTGATGCTAAGTGCCCATAAGCTCCCCCCGATTACCTGTCACTGCTCTACTGTAGACACAGATGCCTGGTTTATGAAAGCATATTAGAAGGATTCGCCCAGAAATTTAGCTATCTTTCAATTAGGACACATTTATTGTTCATCCGCTGACGGATGTCTACTTATCTCTAATTGGATGTAATAAAAAGGGCACGTAAAAATTATCCTTGACTATTTTCGTTCCGTGAACATTATCAACGGATTAAAGTCACACTGCCAATGGAAAAATCATTCACCTGCAGACTCCAGATCATTTTCATTTTTACTACTCTCTCTCTTCCTTGCACTCAGGTAATACTATCCGTATTGAAAATAGGTAGTTAGACGTAGGTTTTGTTTTACGACATCTAAACTACTGTTATGAGCTTCTTCATCTCCTCTCATTCACTACTCCAATAATATAAAAGAGCATAAAAGCATGAAACTCATCAGAATAGACAACAAGGCGGCATTATTGATAGAGTAACTGCATGCAAAAATTATTTATAGTCTGACTGTAAAAGTCAATAGTTTTCCCAGCATCACACACACACAGACACACACATCCCATTGGACATGCTCATTCATATACTTCAGCTAATATCTGTGTTACTGAGCCCTGTAATAAACTTGCACTTACTTCGATAAGGGCGTGGGCTATTTCCATAAACAATTTTTCGACATTATCCGCTTCTTTCGCAGAGGTTTCCATAAAGTACATATTATTCCTTTGTGCAAAGTCCTCTCCGACATAGGTTGGGATTTCTCTGTCTTCCCGATCAGTCTTATTTCCTGTAAAAATAGCGTAAATCCAATATTATACAATACAGTAGCATACAATTGCGGGTAATTCTCTTCCGCTATACTGCAGCTTGCATATTCTAGTATGCCATATTTATGTAAATGGAGGGACTCTGTACACATAAACTACTCGTATCAAGCACAATATTCAGAAAAAGTTTCGAAAAAAAGAGTTATGATGAAGAATGGAGTAAAATTTACTAACTTAAGATAAAGTTCCCTTCACATTCTCTAGTCTGTTCTCTCAGAGGAAGAATTGGATGATTATAGTTTATAGTCACAGTCAGGTAAAAGTATGCATGCCGCCATATATCACGAAAATATACAACACTGAGAAAGGATGCGAATAAATCAAGTCGTTTAGCGAATTTTCAGCATTCTAGGCATGTCATAGTTGATAGGGAATGATAGATTGAATTACTAGCTACAACAGAACTGAGTAGTCTAAGTAGCACATAGGGTAACATGTCTCTTTCCCATAAAGCCCTAAAAAGTTGACTCATTCATTCATTATTCAGTTTTGCCTAGTTGGCAAGGAAAGTTTGAGAAAAAGCTCCTTCATTCTTTTCTATGTAAAGGAGTCTGACAATTCCGTGGAGCAGAGTACAGAGGAATTTGGTTAAAGATACAGACAAATCTAATATTAAATGAAGAACACACACATTTCCCTTACCATTCACCTTGCACTCGTCCCTCTCCTATAAGATCTAGCTACTGTGTACCAGTAACACTACTAAAGGCACTTTGGGATATAGAGCGACATAGAAATGGGGACAGAATAGATAGATAGCCGGCTATGCAGGTGAAATACAGGAGTCGAGCAGTGGAGGCAAAGTAATGGGGACGGTGAGCATCAACTGGAGAGCAATCAGAGTGCCAATGAAAGTAAGAAAGCAAACGCAGGATGGATACCCGGGTAGAGTGCAAGATAAACAGAAGTGAAGTTGTAGGGGATTGAGCTAAGAAGTCGGCTAAACGACAACACGGCACTAAGCTGCGGACAGTAATGTGCGGTGAGATGTGCACGGCACATTTAGGCGAAGGCATGGCAGAAATATTAGGGCTGATGGCCATTAACGTGCCGAGTGCTGCTCAGAGGAGACTGCGAATGGAGAACTTACCGACAAGTACCCGAAGAACTTTAGTGTTTGCATATTCTTCGATTTCCCTGAGCCAGTCAGGGAGACAATCAAACGTGGGCTGCGAACTCACATCATAAACTAAAATTAATGCATGAGCTGAGCGGTAGTAACTTTGCGTGATCGAACGAAATCTTTCCTGTCCTGCAGTGTCCCAGATCTGCAACTGTAACACAATGCCCAAAACACACAAATTAATCTAATGAACTTTTTAATATGCAAACAACACACCCGACCCAGACCATTAGATAATAATCCCATCAACGTTCATGTCCTCACAAAAAAAATTACAACACAAAAATATTTACCGCTGCCTCCCACTAATTACTTTCATTAGTTTTAAGCTAATCTCCGAACTAATATAACTTCAACAGTTAAAATGACATCTGCGACAATAAACAACTATTGTGTAATTATTTATTTAGTATCTGGCATCTGGCCCTATTAACAGTTTCCGTTGAATTTTAGAAAAGATAAAATCTGTTTAGGGCTGGCGTCTTAACTTAACCCTATTTAAAAATTCATGAAGGTATCGGTAATCTAGAAAGAGGTTTTACGTCACTTACTTTTACTTTTTCGCCGTTAATGTCTACAGTTTTTATCATAAAATCGACTCCGATAGTAGCACCTTGTCCTGGAGGAAAAAGTCCCTGAAAAGACACAACCATGCTCACATCAGGTTCATAGAAATATTCACCGACATTCAGCGAATGGTTACTTTTATATTTGGCTCTGCTTCCAACAATTCCCCATCGTATAAAAATCACAGTACATTATATTATCAACAAAAATTTGATTTTTGCCTAGTGTAAAAGGAAGTAAATGTAATGGGCAAATAGGATGGACATTGACAAAGTGTCTGAGGGTAGCTTAGAAAGCAGCTGATCGATACAAACGCCAAGCTTTATGCAGTCTACCTGCGTGTGTGTGCATTTGAAAATATAGCACATTTGATCCGTCTGGATATATTACATTCCATCTGTGTTTGAAATCAAAATAGCAAAGTGAAGCATGATGTGCATTGCACAAACAGACCGAACATTTCAGGGCTGAAGGTGAATACCTACTAGTAGATGCTAAGTAAATAATTCTACAGGGAGTTTTATTTTCTTTTGCAGAAGGAAAAGTTGGAATTTGGAATAACAAAAATTGCAGGCTGTAATTTTCTCTTTCCTGCTAGATATGCTAAAATTCTTCAATTAAAACTTACGGATAAACTTCGATAGATAGCAATATATTAAAATTAAAGAGATAATCACAAGGGATTTTTTTGCACATTATTATTAAAATTTTACTGCCTTAATATTTTTGCATGCGAAGCCTTTTGTAAGATAAATGAATCAATGCTTGGTAAACTACAAAGTGTCACTTCGGTGTGCGTAGCAAACTTCATCTTAATAGAGTGCATTCTGAGACATTTCTAGGATACCCTGTGTGTTTCGAGGTAATAGATAAACAGAAGACAGACAGGAAGAGGTGAGGGTGTAATTTCTCAACTCTCACGGGAGTAATGAAGAAATGCCCGATGTTTGGTTTCCCTGCATAAAAATGTGTCCAAGGGCTGTGGCTTGAGTATTTACCTTCTTTACAAAAACTACTTAAATAAATACCTACCTAACTCTCAGATGGAATAACAAAAAAGCATCTACTTAACTTGAGGATTTAACGGATAAATAAATTTAGCTGCTGTAATTGCATATTTACTGCACAAAAACATATCAAGGTTTTAAATGTAGAACAAAAAAAGTAGCTAATTGAGGAGATTCGGAAAGAAATTGTTCACTAAAGTGCAGAATGGAATGGAAGTAACATTTAGTAAGGCGTTAAAATCAATCTGCCGTTGAATAACAAAACAAAAAAGGAAGCAACTCTATTAAATGCGAATCAGAGAGAAGGATTTGGTTATGCAAGTCATAAGGCTATAAAAATAAATAGACTTGCAGTGTTTGCAATAGTCAAATGCAATAAAAAAAACTATTCTATTTACTCCACATTCTAATTGAAACGAAGTTCAAGTCAGTAGATCGTAAAGCAAGTAAATGAATGAATCCGTTAGTTGTAAAAGTAAGGAAAGGTAGTAGCAAGAGTTCAATGTGTTGCTCTGCTCTTTTAATGCGAGAAGCCTAGCTAAAGCAAGGTCAATAAATAAATGTGCATAGAGAAAATAAATTGGACGCAATATTCTTGTTGGTTGATTGATGGTGCGTAGAGCGTAATTGAATTTACGGTTTGTTATTTGTTTGTGTACCTGAGTAAACCTTCGGACCAGACAGGTTTTCCCAACACCTGCATTCCCCACCAACACCACTTTGAATAGGAATTTGTAATCTTCCATCGGTAACAACAATGAAGAAACCGCTAGCGCCTACAATTAATGTCCGGTTGGCTGGAGAAATTCCAGCCGACTCACAACTCAAGTTCAAGGTGACTGAGCAAGGAAGAATGAATAATATTTAACTTGTTTAATTATTTGATATTTTGTGTTGGTGTCTTGTGGTGGACAGAGGAGTGGAGACGGATGAAAGCCAAGGATTCGGGGAATTTAAATGTCCAGTTTCTGTGTGCGGGTTGGCAGTTGGCAGGACGAGGTGATCAGTCAAATGATAGCCAACTCCTGTTACCTACAAGTTACGACGCTCCTTATGACTTTTTTATCTTCTTTATTTATTTAATTATTCACGAGTCACTCTCACGTCCAGGTAAACATTAGACTTTGGCACTGCACTTATTTAATCCGAAATTCACACAGTCTTCTCTGTCTCGGGTACATTCTGGTTGCTGCTCCTATATATTTTTAATTTATAGACAGTTGCCTTATGTGCATCTGCTTGATCTGTTTGCTATTTGACATGTGGAGAGCCGGAATAGCGCCAAATGCACATATCCTCCAGCCAGAGGAGTTCAGGAAGCACACCAGACAGTTTGATTGAAACTAAATGAAGGTTATTTTAGCCTGCTGATCTGTCACTTTTCTTTCTTTCTTTCCGTGGTGGTCTGCCGTTTTGCAGTTCTGGTGGCTCTCCCGCAAAATCAAGAGAGCGAATGTGGAGAGGAGTTTGCAGAATCAGTTCATTTAGCAAGTTCACTGTCTGGGATGGATGGGAGTCAGTCTTCCACCTTAGCTATCGAGAAAAACCTGAAAAGTCAAAAGTGGATGTTGGTCGGCAATTTTGCACGAATTTCTATTCTACAGATTCTGTATTATATATTGTCGGTATTACGGAAAAGGAGAGAGAGAGCCCAGTTCTTTTCTCTATTAATCAGCACGGCACGTTTCGGCTCCCGAATTCGGAGATAGTCGTCCTTCGTCGGATCCCTATCTCTTCCTTGCAATATTTTCCTTCCTCTCCGAATATTCCAGTCAGTTTGTATTTTTGCTCGTGTACGTACTTACGTAGCCGTTCTTGTTAGTGCCATACTAACCCAACTTAAATCTTCCTCTCTCTCAAGCCACGGCCACTGAAGTACGAGCGCTTAGTCTTCGCTCCCTATCCACTCCTCACTTCCAGCACAGAAACTCACTTCGTCTTCCACTGCAGACAAGAGCAGAGCAAAGTCCAGGATTCCAGAAATCCAAATGCAACCGAAATAAGAATCAAATTCAATTTCTAGAGATTGTCTTGAGCCCTCTCAATCCAGTTTTCGACGCTAACTGCCAGCCCAAAAGATCTACAAGAAAAATATCATTTTTAAACATTGCTTCCCGTTTGATTCTCCTCCACAATTTACTTCCTTCTATTTACAATTTATTTTTGTGCATATAATTTAGGAATGTTTGTTTTCCTCTTGCAAAACTGTTTCTTAAAGTAAACTTTGCCTGCAATGCAGCCAGGCACTATATTATTAGTAAATGTGTATAATGTCACCAATCTAATATTTGCCTGTTACCTAAAATATGAACTTCATCCCTAAACCAAACCTACCTATTCCACAATAACCAAGTATATACCATTGCAGGAAAATATTATTACTTTTTTCTTTGCAGCTTATCAAATGGAATTTAAAAAAATACCCCTGTAAATTAGACACGGAATTCCGTATTAGATATTACCGCATTCCTTCCCTTACGTATATTGAGAATTTCTGAGAAATTGTCACAAAAAAGCACACAAACAGACGAAAAGAAAAATATATGATTCTTACATTGTGTGTTAGTAAAAGATATCTGACTGCAATAAATGAAGTACAAGTGAGTTTCTTGATTATTTGTCCTTGTCCTTTCAAGAATCAAAATTAATACGTGACGACTAATCCAATAAAATTGAATAAAATACTGGACCGCCTAACTACCTACTTCATATAACGTACAACGTACCATCCCACTATTTATATGTGTACTTTAATTACATTTAGTCCTACATACCTAAATAGGTACACACTCTTATATCAACGGATCCCTATTGCAATCCTAATAATATATAAATAATGACACCATTCTGTCAGGTCTGCCTTAAAGTTTTGCAGCCTTTATGGTATGTCGACGTTGTACAAGGATGTGTTTTTTGCGTTTCTCTAATATTGCATATTATATTACTTGATCGGAAAAAACAACGAGAAATTCTTCTGGATCTCATAAAATTAGTTATGCTACATTGCAATGCCATGTCATGTATTGCATTTTTATTTCCTTTGCTCATGTAATACACATAAGCCAGTGCTACTACGTATTGTTATTTAGTATGCATTGCTTTGCTATAAGAATAATATTATATAAATATTAAATAGTATTAACATAGTGACTGGGACTTACGTCAAATACGTATACTGATAGGCACTGCCACTCTATACGAGTACGAGTCCCTTGTTTTTAGTTTGTTGTGAGCATCAGACACACAGGGCCCTAAGCCCTTTCCTTCAGCCGATTTCCTCTTTCTCCAGAGTCTTTTAGTTGGGAAGTTGCGACGAGCTGGAAGGAGATAGAAGAAGAGACGTTACTAAACAGAAATATCGGAAGATTCGTTTGGTGGATAAACTAGCAGAATGGGTAAATGAAGAGGAAACACGTACAGATCGTCTGGAGGTTCCCTTGGTTGATCTGATCTAAAATTCACAGTTTATCTTGTTATGGGCTCCTCAAACTCAATAAGATCACCGACCACAACTTTAGCAAAGATTATTCGTATAACTTCCACTTCAATGATCTCTGTCTCAGACGATCTTCCCCAACGTCTACGTCCACATTAAAAATCCTTCTGCTCCAGATCCGATCCGACAAATAACCAGTAATCCAATTTCACAGAATTATTTATGCACTCTGAGACTAGTTCTTCATCCACTCGTCCTATTTTTCTTCCCGATTCCCGATCTGTGAAGAAGATAGAGAGAAAATATGTTTATTCCTCTCTTAAAGTTATCTCTCAATAAGTAGTAAACTGTGCAGACTGGTCACTCGTCAGCGTCACACCTCAACTTAGACTTCGCTCTCTCTTATAAAAATTTCACTCTCCCAGACCAAATATTATTCATTCATCATTTGCTATCTGCAGCAATTCTATTTTTATTGCAGCGCTAAAACTCAACAATATAAAAATTAAATCTTAGGTGCTTGTGATTTTAATCAACCCAAATCTCACAGTTTGTCAATCGAGCAAAATTTTTGCAAATTGATAAGGTAAATAAATTTTAAAAATTGCAATGTATATATCTTTGGCAGAGCAGACCATCCTTTTCTTCTGGATTGTAAAAATTAAAGACAGTATCCTCAATAAATTTTTATTGTTCCATGCTTTGTACGAATAGTAATCTAATGCACGAAGTACAGGGAATTAAACTTATATAATTTGCTTCATCAAATTATATAAGGTTAGAGTTAGGAGTTCCAAAAGCGAAACCCCGTCATAAGTATTAGTGTAGCTAGCTATTATTTTGGTGGAATTACTATTGCTCAGCTCGATTAGCTATATAAAAATATTTGATAGTAATTAATAGTATTTAAGGGAGTCTATGTATTGTACCTTGTTGAGATATTAGCTATATCTGTACACATTCAAATAATCTAAGAGAATGGGATTGGAATTTTGGGATTCCCTTCGATTGAAAATTTGCACCTGTGGCAAGTGTATACTAAATGTATAATGACTGTCACTGCAAAATAATTATTCCTAGCTTCTTGGTTCTTTAGTAAATTAGTAAATTCTTTTGCAGATTACGTGGACAGAGGTGTAATTAGCCTAATGGTTAAAAAAATATTAAGTATATTTGGACTTAAAAGGCAACAAGGTTAGTGCTTATGCTTACAGTTGGCAATGGACTAATCCTATAGGCAGCTAACTGTCAGATAGAATAATCTGATCCAATGAAATGTATTTACAATTACATACTAAAAGCTGGGTTACCTGCTCTACACTTTACTCTGCTCCTTGCTGGCTCTGCATATTTAATGTCTGTAGTCTCTTCTCTGTGTAGTGGTGTAGGAGAGGGAAGACAGGTAAGGCTGATGCTGATGCTAGTTAAAGGTAGAAAAGTAAACTGGAGCTGTATGTAGGCTAATCCACGTATATCTGAATAATGGGATTGTGGGATTATGGGATGTGGGATTGTGGCTGGCTACATGAAATACCTTAGCAATACATTAGCAGTAGGGCCTCCAAAACCGGATGTCTATTTTGAAAACCGGTTTTCGGGTTATCCGTTTTTACAAATTTAAAAACCGGTTTTTACGGTTTTCAAAACCGGAATTTATGTTGACATGTTTTACGCTTAAAAAATTGTAGGACATGTAACTAATAGCAGAACACGTAAAAATTAGTTGGATAGATGTTTATTTATGATCACATGCAATCGCAAAAATACAAATTCATTCATCAATGGACTTAAAATGGGATCTCAAAAAACAAATTGCATCCAATGTATCATCATTTAAGCTTGAACGTATTTTATTGCAAATGTATCCAGCAGAAGAAAAGGCTCTTTCTGACTCGACACTTGTTGGCTTGATTGATAAGATATGATCGTAGGCAATTTGTAAATGATGTCCACGCGAACCTCCGGCCTCAAACAATCCCATTTCTTTCTTAATTGTGCTCAAAAGTGACTGAGTTGGTTGGCATCTTTCGGTATGGGCTGTGCTGTATATTTCTTCAATAGCTTTGTTAATTTCGTTTTGCAATGGAGTTTTCTCTTTCTTTTTCCGACCTTGTATTTCATTATTTTCACTGCATTCCATTGCAACAACGGTTTCAGTGCTAATTAAGCTTGGCTCGTTCATCTGTGAGTGTGACAGATCAGGGGGAGTAGGGTGGAGTCTACTTAACAAACTTTTCAGTGTAACCGATATTTTGGACTTGTTGGGCACTTCAAAAATCTCATCGTAGTTTTCCTTCGGTAAAGTAGAACCAGAATGAAGGTATTGCATTACTCCAGACAATTCGGTTCGCCTTTCTTTGATCCTCTTTCGAAACGATAGCGAAAGTTCTTGTGCAACTGCGCTTGAACAACCCTCAATTTTCTTTAGTGCATAGTTGAGAGCAGCATCTGCGCTTAAAAGGTCGCTGTCTCGACGGCAAAGGGCTTCAACCGTTACTTTTAATGGACTAAGGGCTTCAATGACATCGTTTACTCTTGCAATTTCCCATTCTTCCAACGAGATGGGCGTTTTCAAGTCTATCAGTGTTTTTAAGATACAATTCTTCAACAAGTAAAATCGCTCCAACATATCCAACAAACTATTCCATCTTGTTTTTGAGTCCAGTATTAAAGGAAGTTCTTTTTTGAAATCAATAATAACGTGCTTTTGCAGAGCTTCATTTTTTAGTGGCGAACGTCGAAATAATTTGACTAGTTTTCGAACTTTTTGTATAATCGGCTTTATGGCTTCGTTACTGATATCGGTCTCTTCGTGTGGTAATTCAAAAAATACAGGTTCTTTATCGTTTTCTATTTCGTCTACTTCTTGATCGGTATCTTCGTCATCATCGTCATTTACTTCAACGGATCTTTCTAATACCTCTTCCGATTTTTTCTTGGAGTTCGGATATAGTACATCGGTGACAGCCAGTTGTATTCCATGGGCAAGGCATAGTTGCTGATGTATGGGTGATAATAATTTTCCAATTTTTGTCATCACCGACGTACCATCAGTTATTACACTAACTATATCCTCTTGTAGAGATAAATTATTTTTTTCCAATTTATCGGAGACCAAAGTGATTGAATTTTCTGCCGTAAGAGAGCCAACTATTCTCAGCAATCCGAAATTCCAGAATTGGGCTTTTGTTGCACTTAAAATCAAATTCATGAATCGCCTATTTCTTGAGGACGTCCATTCGTCAAAAATAATAGAAAACTTCATTCCAGATGATTTAATTTTTTCAATCTCGGCGAGTTGCTTCTTCCGTATGTTATGACAATAGTTCATGACAATATTCTTGATGCTGGAAGGGGATTTTGGTAAAGTTTCTTCAAAGCCAACACTGCTTAATGCCATTCGTAGATCCTTTGACGTGCAGAAAACTTCAAATGGAAGGCCATCCAGAGAAGCCATGCGAGCTATTGTTGTGTGCAATGATTTTTCCAAGTTTGTCGAAAAAAATTCTGGGATTTTCTTTGCCTTTTTTGGTGGAGGACCTATATAAATATTACATGCCACTTACTGCAATATATATTCCATTATAGGGGGTTATATTTATTCTGTATTATTTATTCATATGTTCTGCTAATGGGGTTGAATTATTTATTTATTTACCCTTAGTGCCTGCATTCGAACTTTCTGTTTCCCTTTCTGCTTTTCTAAGGGCATCATCATGTTTGCTTCTTATATGGTTATGGAGTGACGATGTTGATCCACCTCCAGTTTTTAGGATTTGAAAACATCCATCGACTTTACACTTAGCATATTGACCCTTTTCTTCCTTTAAAAAATAATGCCACACGGATGTCTTGTTGCCTATATGTTTTTTAACTTCCGTGAAAATTAAAGGCAACTCTGGTGGCTTTGTCGTCTTTTCCATCGTTTTATGTATAAAATAGAAACAGAAACAACCTGTGATTAGCAACCGCAATGCAATTATGCAATCGACTCGTCATAAAATGAATAAGTCCCTACAAGTGGTTCAAAAACACGCGGCAATGTAGATGTCAAACAAGGTACATTATTTAGTGCTACAAATATACAAAACCGGTTTTTAAAATCTCAAAACCGGTTTTCGGATAACCGAAAACCGGTTTGAAACCGGTTTCAAAAACCGTTTTAAAACCGGATTTGGAGGCCCTAATTAGCAGTCAGTCAGTATCAGTACCAGCGTTGATGATCTCAACTTGAGTAGAAACTCTGTAGAAAAGTCGTTTCACGTTTCGTCGTTTGCTGCCCTACAAGAATAACTGTATGAAAATTCCGTGAATGAGAGTTGTTTTGTTGCTTTACTTTGCATCGTTGATTTCTGCTCACTTCACTGTACTCCCTTTTCTATCTATCTCTCTCTCTATCTATCAGGCAGTGCTACTACTGCTACTGCTACTGACTGCATGGCTATCATTTGTGTTGGAAGGGGAAGCTGTACTTTGTCTGCCTGTAGTCTGCACCTATAATAATAACTACACATTGCACTAGCGAATGAACATTATCTCTATTATTACAATTTACAACTATACAAAGCAAAGAAAAGATGAGCTTAGCCTCTGCAATGTATAATTTTAAAGTAGGTACTAACTGCCAGCTATAATATAATACGAATTAAGACAAAGCGGTTTTTCATATAAAACTAAATACATCATCATCAACCATCAGTCCATGTATATCCAATTACGAGAGGCTCAAAAACGCAGCTTCATATTTATTATATAGCCATGCCATAATAGTACACGTTCTCCTACGCTAAAAATCACTTCTGGGCTGACTATGTATCTACTACATCATGACATGAGTATCAGTAGGTACTAGCTAGACAGGCACAATGCGGATTATACGCTTTCCTATACTCTCATGGGCACAATATTGGCAGGAGGATAGCCATTAAGGACTTAGACCTATACAGTACGTTGCATTTATTAAGCAACATTGACTGCATTTGGTGACAATCTCAAAGAAACTGAGGCTGAAGCAATTACTTACACTATGCGTTGTCATAGTGTGATACAGAAATCTATCGGATGCATTTATTTTTTATGGCAGAAAAGCAATGGGATATCTCAGTAATTTACATCTAATAAATAAATAACGTTTCAAAAAATAATTGTGCGCATAATTTTAACTGCACGATGCAGCTGTCGAAAAGTTAAAAACAAATAAAAATTTATTGCTAATAATGTGAACCTGAAGTGAAGGTAATCCTACATAATGCAATATAAATGAAACGTTCTGTATATTTTATATTTCTAGGAATGCACATTTTACAGTCACTCAATTTACCTGCTTCTGCTACACTGTTTTCTTTGCCGAACCGTCTTTGCACATAAAATGCATAACATTTGTAGTATTTTGTATCGTGTTTTGTGTGCAATTTGTGTGGTGTGGGTGGGAGTGGAAGATATATTTATAGGCATTATTGGTAGTAGAAAGCTAGAGAGTAGTACAATGCATTGGTATGTATAACTTTTCATAATTTTTAACGTAACAAGGTATCTTATGCTGTCATTGTACCTTGCTGTGCACTTTCTGTCGTGCAGCTACTACCTTTGTACGCTCCACAGTCTACCTGCATTAATTTTTCCATTTTACCATTCAACCGTAAACTAACCAAATGTCACGTCACAGTAAGTCTATACCACAAAATGAAGTATTTTGTCTCATTATTGCAAAAGATGAATAAAAGAATTTGGCAAATATCTCTGTATGAAATGCACAATGAATAAAAATGTATTTATTGAAGTTGTCTTGTAAACATTCTTTGGGAAAAATGCCATACAATAACTAACAGTTTGAAATACAATGATTGTTAGGATTTATGATTATACTTGGCGTAAAGTGTAAGTGATAAGCTAAAACAGACGACAAATATAAAACACAGTTAATTTTAATTTTTTGCCTCAGTAGTGTTGATTGAATCTGGCTCAACAATTTCCTTATTAACCTTCAGATAGATGAATGGCCCAGAAGTGGGCCAAAAATTCTTTGCTGGTGCGCGGTTTTGGCTGGTCCTAAAACCTAGGGAATTTATGTAATCTACAAGAAACTATCCATCTACATGCTGGTTTTTTACATGTACGAGTAAATTACTACTTCAAATTTTTTTCAAATATTAATTTCTATGTTAAAAATTCCCTAATTTCAAAATTTCGTCTAAATTTCACTACAGAAAAAGATAGAGATTCTGACCATAGCACCCAGATTGTCACATTTTAGCTGGTGACCTTAACTCGTCGCACGCAAACTTATCAAGTCAGCCTTAAATCCGACGCGAGAATAGGCATAGGTAGTAGTTGATATGCGATTTGGTTAAAAGTTTTGAAATCTACATATAATTTCCAAGGGTCCATGGATGAGAAACTTTCAAAAAATGCATTTAATATTAGGAAAAATTTGGGTTATTTGAAGTGGGGATAATGCATTTTAAAAATACATTTTGATTTTTGTATGATTTTTGCCTAAGTAAGTAGTAAAAGCCAGCTCCATACCCAGTGCAGATTTTTTTCTCAATTTCTTTTATTTTTTTACAACTTTCTAGGTTTCTTTCTAATGAAGCTAGGGTTTACATGTAAATTTATACAACGGGTCGGATAAATTTTGCAATTCAACCCACATTTAATACACCTGGACCAATAGATCGTTGCTTCTCATCATTCCTAAACAGTCTTTTTCGTCCCAAATTATATATATTGTCTCGTTATTATACCCCAAAAGTTTTTTTAACTTAAGTGAATCCCCTCCTAAATGAGTCCCCCTTAAGTGAATTGAAAAGGAAATAATATATTAAAAGAAGTAGGTTGTAAGGCACGAAACAACTCTTTGTTCGACTTAGAGAATCGACCCCATTGATAAAATAATTTTATTGTATTGTAATCATGTGAAAACTTTTACATGCATTATTTCTTACTGAACATTTCTGAATATTGTCAAGCAAGTAGAAAATATAAGGAAGGGCTTCGTTTTACATATGTAGCTGTGATAAGCAAAGTGTCGTCAATTAGAATTACATACGTACATCAGATACACAGTACACATAATCTAGTCCGGGTAAATATAGGCATCATAAATTTTTTTGCCTGATTATTGATTAAATTGATGTAATAATAATATGTGTACGACGACAAATAAAATTCTGATAAAAACCGTGCTAATCTATTCCGTAATACAAATAGCACAAAAACATTATGTTACGTTACAATTGATCAAATTTGGGCAGCAGGGGTATTCACTTTCCAGGACTTATAAGCAGAAAAAAGCATTTAGTATGACCTTTCTAATTAATCGTACCCACCCCATACACTGGATTTGACTGGATTGCATTTACATACAACTGTGCGCAAATATGCCTAAAAAGTTGTAGAAATTTCCCAGAATTATGGCATGTATTAAAAGAGGGTATCATAGTACAACATCGGCACAGAAGCATTAAATAACCATTACAACCCATCGACGTCCGAATTAACCATTTCATCTAAAAAATACTTCTGGATCTACAATATCTACTCCTGAGATAATTACTATTCATCGACCACTCAATTCTCTTCTTTCTACGATCCTCAATGGAAATTTGGAAATCATAATATCTAGAAATGAATACCCCCATTATTGTTTTTCGTTAATATAATGATAAGGGCAAATAACCACACGTAGTGAACAAACGGACGATGAGTAACGACAATGAGTGTTATCTATTATCTGTATATGCACTGCCCATTCGATTAAGTTGCTTCAAGCTCGTGACTTTTAAGCTTTTCAAATATTTTGTTCAATATGCAGAATGCTATGCCCGAGAGATGACCTGTACAAACATCTTTGAAAATTGGACATTAGCTGCTACTACTGTTAGCTAACAAAAAATAATTTTGAAAAGTCAATATTCATTAGTGCAATTTTTAAACATTAATGTTGTCTAAATAGAGGAGATATAAAAGGTGACAATTACAAACAAATAAAGACATCGTGATTATAAATATTTACCAACTGTGAAAATGAAAGTTATTTTATGCGACAGATAGCTAATCTGGATAACAATTAACGAGTCATTTATAGGTTCATATTAACTACGACAATAAATTAATTACAGACAGAACTTTAGCCTACACGGAATGCCATTTGTGTTAGAAAATTCAAAGCAGATTTTTTTATTTCAGTGTTCTTGACATACAATAAAAATATTTAACAAAATATATATGGTTTGGAAAAATGGACGATTCATTTCACAAAGTATCCGCGAGTAAAACATGGAACACGTTCATCACAACTGCCAAAGAAGTTAGCTCACAAATTAGAGTAAGTAAACCCTTTTCTTATTAATTGTGACGGTTAGTGCGTATTACTTACGCTTTCGCAATTCCAATAAATACAATAATATATCTATTTATAATAATTATAGGTATATAATTTTTTATTTAAACAAGAAATTTGCATGTCTGTAGAATTAAATAGTAGTATTAAATAGTAATATTGAAACTACATACAATTGTGTACTTTTTTTAATTATTTTTGCTAGCAAATATTTTTATTACTGTACACATCTAAATTATAAAAATGTAAATTAAGGAAAAAATTGAGGACCGCTTTCTAGTTTTGGAGGAACTAGAGTTGAAACTTAATTAATATACATATAAAAGCAAGCTTAGTTTTTAAATCATTTTCCTACAATAAAGTTATTCGTATTAAAATCATTTTGGCAACGATAGTTTCAAGAGTCGGGTTAAAAATGACGTAGATACGAATTTCAGCCGATACTTAATGTTTAATGTAGTATAAAAGATATTTCATCCACTCAGTAATGGTATAGGTTGCTTTTACTTTTTTTTTAAATCTTGGTGATAGGTTATAACATTTATATCATTTATATGTTCTAATTAATTTCTTCCAATTGAGTGTCTGTAGGTTATTATTGTAGCAAATAGTCGTGCAATTATTACGCGGGATAAGGAAGTGATGTTGTCGAGGTCATGATTTGATTTGTCGACGTAATAAACAAAAAAGTTGTTATTTAGCATATGAAGGCCGGCATATGTCAACCTGAATTTTAGGTTTTGAGCTTTGCATTTCGAAGTAATCGCAATATTATCACAAGTAAATTTAATAACGTTATTTTATTTTTATCTACAAGGCGCTCTTTTACTCAGGATTTAAATGTCAACTGAAGTTACACTTTTATTAAAGAATTGAAAGCAAATTATATCTGCCCTAGTACTTGAAGTGATAACTACATACATAATTGGCAAATTGAAGAGTATGTATTTAACCCTTGAAATCCATTAGAATATTTGCATTTTGCATGTCTTTTACAAAGCTCTACCTGTTGTCCTGTTTATCATCAATAGAAATACTTTAGTGTGTATGGATTCAGGATGTGGTGTTTTCCATTTTTATATAATTATTTTTGTATATGTTGCAGTCAGTATGTACATTCAGAACCCTTATAAATGTACCAGTCAGTATATACACGTGGCAGAAATCAGATATACTTACTAGAATGTTTA
>JABASI010002595.1:0-19136 GCA_019776505.1 Tomocerus nigrus
CTACGACCACTATCCTAGAAGAAGATACAATGTGAAAAAAAAAAGTTAGAACGTATTAAGATAGTCAGAATCATTCCGGGTGTTGCCGGGGGCCCCCTTCTTAATTAATAGTTAACAATAAAAGTCCAATCAAAATTGAAAATAGTCAAGTCTTGTGTCATGTCAAATATGATGTCTCTTCAAACCATTTTTGCCCTAATAGCTATAAATGTTGGCCGATATACAAATAAAATGACAGTTTTTTGATGACATGTATCATGTACTTTATGAACTGTATGTATACTTTATGTATGTTCTGATTTCTGTCTACAGCCGCGGAAATAAAGTACAAAGAATTTGAGTTGTGGGAAATAGGAATTTTTGAAATCCTTTAATGTACTTTAATTTAATAGCCTTTCAATACTTTACAGTACTTTAGGTGCGCTTAAGTGTGCCCCTCAAGACAGTGCAATATTATTGACGAATTATCGTATCGAAAATCTGAAATACAAAATGTTCATATTACTGTCTCCGATCATGAACAACAGAATTCTGACTGCGCATTTAGTTTGGAAATGAAAAGAAATATTTGCCAATTTCGAGGAAACATTTTCGTTCCGAAATCCTAACTTGCATATCACAATTTTCTGTTGTTCACGATTGTGAACTTTATGAACTCGATTCGAAGAAGGCTTTCCTTTACATGTAAGTAAATGTCAATAACTTTATTGAGGGATCCGACACACTTAAACAATGATCGATCGTAAAAATGGTAAAGACGTAATCATGCGGCAGTCAGCAATAATAAGTAAGCATATCCGCGTTGTTCATGCAAATGTCGTTAAGGAATTCAAGTCTAAGTGCAATTGATAATATTTAACTACACAGCATTCACAGTAAAGTTTTCTGTCCAGGTTGGTCTGAATGACCGAGTCCGGGTCCTTCCCCACAACGTAACATTTATAATTTATTCATAACATAACTTGTCACTTCAGAAAAACTTGTACTGACCGTTTTGACAGAGGAAATAGGAATCCCTAATTTTACATTATCGAAGCAATAAACATGGAAAATTGTCAATTTCTTTACTTTTCAGTATTTCACATTAATATTGCTAATTAAAAAATTATTAATCTCTCTAATGTTTCTCCCAAACGTTCTTCAATTTATTCTTTGTTTTTGCGATCATTGTGATGTCGCCATTTTGAGATTATAATTTATAATCCCTTAAAATGACTACCTGGCTCAAAAATAAGACGCTTAGGAATTACACTTTAATCATTTTCACGGCATCATCGGCTCGACGGTAACATGAATTACGAAAACACGCGTTGTTGGGCATTTATGATAAATGGCGAATGACGCCTACTTTACTTATCAGACCAAAATGATAGGAAATTCGAAAAAAGGCTATAGCCACGGAAATGTAATTCTTGCTGCATAATTGAAAGGAACAGACTGTAATTACTTTTTTGATTGCAGAGGCAATTAAAGGCTTTTTAAATATTAATAAGCAGAAAGAATAAAAAGCTGACATAAGGAGGATTGCATTTTTCAAGAAACGGCAACGTCAAAAGGAACGAGAGGCTTACGGAGCCGTAAAGATAATCGTACAAGATAAGCTAATTAATAATAAACACGCATTTTTACTTTTCGCAACAATCGCTGTTTGATAATTCCTTTGCCAATGCTACAGAAATATTCCCTACGTGTCAAAACCATTTTCAACAAAGACATTAAAATGTTTTAACAGTCGTCCACTTAAACTTGCTCAGCCAGTTTTCTCACTCATCCCTTCAACACTTTTCAACCTCCTCCATTTCAATGTCCGCTTTTTATTTATCCTCCTTTTTCAGCCAAAATGATAACACTAATTAAATTACAGCGTCAAAAATATTTTTCATAACTAAAACAAAAAAGTGTCGAAATTGTGCATTTGGAAAGGGAGACCAAGTGGGAAAAGATAATTTTGGGAGTGGTTGATGACCTATTGCGTAATTGCGTAAGTAACCGTAACTAACTACAGCAACCTTGACTATAGCCAAGGTGGCTTGGCTAGACAAAGCAAATAAAAATGTTGGTGATGTGCATTTGCACAGTAATCGGCTAATGATTTTCTTAGTGCCTTGCAATAACTTTGGGTGAAAATAAAAAGAGGGCCCGTAGTCGGGTCGGAGCATTGAAAGCAGAAAGAGCGAGGGACGGGAGATGATGGGCAACGAGAGACTGGACTGACCTTAGTGTTCTGAATGGCTTCGAGGGAGATTCCCTGTTGTGCCGAATTATTCCCCGGCTGATTATTGCTGCCCCACGGAAAATTGCCGATGAGATTCTGAATGGCTTCCGTCAGACGCTCTTTTGTCTCTCCTTCGTCCAACTCCTCCTGCCACATGTCAATTGTCAATTATCCCATTACATCCACATGACATTAACTTATTATTATCGTCCGACTCGACTCGACTGTGCTGACTGTCGAGTGGAGAAAGAGAATGTGCAATTGCACTTTCGCAGTCGACGTGCTTTTCTTTTGTGCAACTTTCAACTGCCGAGGCATTCACACACTCCGCGCTTAGATAAGACTTGTCTGTGCGTACCTTGTCGATTGACCCGTCTTGACTCTTGGACTCGTTGTTGTTCGCATCCTCGACGTCCTTTCCTGTCATACACAAACGGAATGAGTTGCTAATGGAACGGAGTAATTAACGCAATTAAGACTAGCGCCCTCACTTCGCCCCAGACTAGCAAATTCCCTGATTATCGCCCAACTGATAGTCCTAATTACTCACCGTGACAAATGTCCCGAAAGTTGTCCTCGTCGTCCTCGTCTTCCTCCATCGCCTCCTCCCCCACGTCCTCCTCCCCACCCTTCGTCTCCTTCTCTGCACCTCCAGCTACGCAAACCAAACGTCAAAATGTTTTAGCAATTCCAAACATTTGCCACACCTGAGCTCTGAATCTGTCCAAGTCCAATATCCAAGAAAAGACGAACACGGAAAAAGCACGGAACAGGAAAAGAGTTGAGTAGTTGAATGTGGGGAAAGGTGTAAAAGCGCGCGGGTCGTGTAAAATGAGAAAATGGAAAGAGCGCACGTGTTTTGATTGGAAAAGTGTTGTGATGGAAAGATGTTGACAGACACACACATTTTTGGCAATCGTCATTCCTGTAGTAACTATAGAAATACCCATAGACGTGGCATCTCATTACTTCGCATATAGAGTGGAGTAGTCGAGAGTGAGAGTGGAAGCGTAGACGTTGGAGCAGACGTAGACTAGACGGAGATACCTGTGCGATATACTCATCAATGCAATTCGATGCACTTGCCAACAACATCGTTGTCTGTGGGTCAAAGGAAGAAGCACCTGTTCTTGTGCGGTTCCTTCCGCCGCCCGCCCGCCCTTCCTCAGCCTCCCACGCACATCTCATCGTCCCATGCACCTGACGAGGACGACTCAACCAGACAACTCACCCGAGTGATGATGCAATGAGAGCGAATAATAAAATATTTGATATTCGAGGATATTTGAGGGTGTTTGGCTGGCTGGGAAGCGGAAATAAAAAGAGGCAGTCAGTGACTTTGGCGTTGGGTTCGTCTGTCTGTTGTTGTTGGTGCTTGGGCGAGGCGAGAAGTTCGAAAGAGAGAGGAACTATTAATAACTTGTGCGGAGAAGGAGATAAAGATACTCCGTATAAAAGATGAAGTAATTGTCATGCTTATCCTAGAGATTATTATTAGCCGCTGCTCCTCATTTTTACATTCTCCCCAGCACTGCATTGTTCTCCCGGCAACATTACTCTCCTCTCCATGGCTACAGCTATATATATAATAGCATATGCCGACATATAATGGTGCAAGTGTATATGTGTATGATAATTATGAAGACGTTATGAAGAGGAATGCGGGGAATATCCCCGGCACGTGAAGGAAATAAACGTAAAACTGGAAATACGGCGAGAATTGTTTCCGGAAGAATTTGAGAGTTCCTTGTAGTAAGTTGTATTTCTATGTACTATCAACTCTTCCCTTTCCTCTCCTCTCTCTCGCCTCGTCCGTCGCTCTCATTGTCTTCCTATTCTAAATTTAGAATTGTCTTTGTGCCTTTTGTCTTTTCTAAATTTAACTCGTTTTTTGTCGTCTTTTACCAACATTCTCTCATTTCTCTCCCTTTTTTCCACATTATTTCATAAATCGCAGCAGCGAGAGAGAGAGAATGCTCCGGCGAGATTTACACACTCACTCACTTCCCTTGCCATAACAATCTCTCTATTATTTCCCAATTTCCACAAAGCATAAGCACATGAATCGGGGCGAAATGAAGAGACAGCTGGGACGCATCTGTGAAATTATTTCAAATAAGGAATTTTACAAGAAAATATCCACAAACATCTTCCATCATAAATCTCCAAATAATGCGCGTCCCTTTCTCTTTCTCTATCTCTATATCTAACTCCATCTCCATGGTTATATCTATGGCACAATATCTTTGTTATTATTACGTACATTTAGGAAGAGAACGCCGAGAGCATTTATTACTGCGTTGACATTTACTTTGCGTCAACTGTTTGTTCTGCTATTTTTAGGGCTTTCTACGGAAACTGTAAAAATGGTCGGGGTGTCTAGAGACAGTCCTTCCGACGTCGACGATATTATTGACATTGGAGTTGGATGGAGGGTGACGTCAGAGCTGGAGATTTGAATATGATATTTAAAGTAGTGTAATGATATCTGATGTTTGATGTAATTGGATGAAATGTGTAACCACTTTTGCCTAATTCAGCCGACGGCGCGTCGTAACTCAAAGGACGAGGGAGAGATGATATTTGTGACAAATGAGAATAATAAATAGAGGGAATGGCTGTAATGTGTCTGCGGGTCAAATGAAAAATCAGATCGTGTCAAATGGAGAAATAATAATAAAAAGTGCTTCAAAAACGATTTTCCGGTATAATGGACAGACACGCATGATGGAAAAATAGACGTCCCTGCGATATTAGAGATTGGAGTGCGAGCGAGTCTTGTCGTGTGTTGCAGATGAAATATGAGCCGACAGAGTAGCGACTCGCCTTAACCTAACATAACAACAAGGGCAAAGCAATTTCGGTGCGACGTACACACACAACGATCCTTGTGTAAACATTACCCCGTTTAATTATTTTTCTTGTTATGAGTGCGACTGTCGACTGACGACGCAAGCAACGAACCTACGACCATCCTCCGCTCTCTTCATCCTCTTCATCTCCATCCATAATAAATACAGAGGGTGCCGAAACTTTAATTGCTACATTTACTAAATTTACACCATTCCTCTTCCTTCCACTTGTTCATTTCCATTCGCCCGTCATTCGTTTTAAACTATTTACTACTTTTATTACTTTCATACTTGCATTTATTTATTGCTGCCACATTTACAGTTTGGCACTCCAATCTGCCAAATATCAATTCCATATTTCTGACCGAATCACATGAAAATCCAATGACGCTCCAACAATTACCAAATCACCAAAAGAATAGAGCCAGAAATAGTTTATAGCTCCAGAGGACCCTCTCTCATAATAAATGTGCCAATATCCACTATCTCATACCCCTCTATATCTTAAATCTTATACATGTCTATTATATGATCTAAGTGTGATTGCTATAAGGATGTGTATGAATGTTGGGACGGGAGAAATCAGTGAAAAATTCACAAATGACCCCAATAAGTGTATAAGCTGTCACTCTCCCCTCCAACTGCAAGAGTACCTCCGTATGATATATGGCCCCTAGCAGCTATAGGCATATACGGAGGGATATATGGGATAATAAAAGTGATGAATGTAAGTAATAAATAAAAGAGGGGGAGAGATATCCGAATATTCTCTTAAGGGCAATAATTCGACCTCCGCAAAGTGAACATGAAAACTGGAGAGCATTATTGACCATCTGGGTGAGTGAGGGAGTTGTTTGACAAATGTTCGGGTCACTTACAAGGGCCAGAGCTGTCGCAGGTACTCCCGGCCTGGTCACGTCGATGGTCAAGTGCACACAACTGGACAGATGTCTCATGTGTCATACCAAAACTATAACTCCCATCTCTAATAACTATAGTATATGTCTATGGTGACAATATATGCTATGCTATATATCTCTATGGCAACACAATATAAGGCCATTATTATCATGTTAGATTTATGGGGACGTGTATATTGCCTTCACTTCAGTCATTCTCCGTCGAGTGGACAATTTGAGTCCTGCTCTTCCTTTTGCATTTATGAGTTTACGACGGACAGGACGGACGGACGAATCGACGACGTCTCTGTAATAACATGCAATTCACAAACCCATTTTCCCACAGAAATAAATCCTGCGAGTATTCCTATTATTATTACGAGAGATTTACGAGATGTCGAATTCCGTAATAAGAGAGCGTTATTTATTATTATGATGGAGTAGTCTTTGGCAGTTGTTTAAATTTAAGGTACGTCGCAGCAGTTTAAATAATGACAGGAGATTAAAAAGCAGTAAAAAGAAAGTCTTAAAAGTAAATAAGTGAATCGAGGCGGAAGTAATTGCATAATTATTCGCTTTGCTGGCTCTACATAAATAGAGATTATCGACGTTTTCGGGATTACAGCTTGTCAGTTGTCACTGAACCTTTTTGTTGGGTAGAGGAGATGGAAGGAGATGGAATAGTCGAGAGCGGAGCGGGTAGGAGAGACAAGAGTATTAAGGTGTCTTTGTTGGACATTTGTCATAGGATATTAGAGATGTTATTAAGTAAGTGTGTAGATAAGACGTGTAATGTTATGCAAGTGGAGAGCGAGTGTGAGTTCGTGTGGAGTGTGCAGCGAGCGGAGGGTCGGGAAAGGAAGAGTCGCAGCGAGGGAGAGCCAATGGGAAAGGATGGCGATATGAATTTTCATAAGACTCCTCGAGCATTGGCTCATTAATACCCGTCGCTCTGCCTTCACTCATTTTTCTAACCAAACATTTTTTGCCCGAGCCTTCTCTGCATACTAACGCACGTAAATGAAATAGTCCCATGTTATTCTTAATGTTACTCCTCATTCTTAATTCATCACTCACAACTTATCAAATATTAACATTTCCATCTAATGCACATTCGAACATTATCAAGACAACACGACCATTATAAACTGCCCCAACTACCCCATTAATATGCCTTCTAATATTATTACATATACTTATATTAGAGGCACATATAATAGTCATATTATAATAGCAGATAGAACAGATAAAGATGGTACTCTGATTTTATGATGGGTTTGGTTACTTGGGTAGTGCTGGACACGGACAAGACTGTTTTGGTGGAGACTGGGACTGGAGGAGAGTGTTAATGTGAGATGGGAGATAATGGAGAGAGCGAGAGGGACGACGGAGACGAGAAAGAATGTTTAAAAACGGGTTTGCTTCGAATTGTCGCAGGGAAATGTTGTCGTCATAAATTTGTCACTGCTTTTTTCTGTGATGACCTTCGATATAGTCCACTTATTAATTAATTACTCAGAGAGAGACGAGTTCTGACGACATACCAATCTACCCAAACATCTCCAAACATCTCAGCCTTCTTATGAACATCTTCCAGTATATTCTTATTAACTATTAATGTTCAGACAGCCGTGCCGACGTGCACTCAGTGCGGACTGCATGAGTTATAGAGGCATGACGAGTTAAAGACAAAGACAAAAACTGGATATTCCTGAATCACTCATATCATTCCATAGCGACCAGCACCACTCATAATTCCAACTACATTAAACTTTATATTATTACATTACAAACTCACACTGCCTATTTATTACCCAACCAACAACAAACAACTCCCATTATTTGCTTAGCCATATCACCATATCAACTCATTACAACTATATCCCATTACTATCTTATAAGCCCTATACTTATATATATGTATAATATTATTGACCGTTGTTGTCTGGGATATTCATGACAGGGGCTATCAGAGATTATTATTATTATTATTACTGCATCTATTCCAACGTGCAAAGCGAGTTTGGTGGAGTAAAGAGGAGACTCGCCTTATTACGTCCGTCCACCGAGTCCATTTTTTCATTTGGATTATTAGAATCAAAAGTCACAAATTATGTCGGTCGGAGGTGGAGGATACAGGTACATGATCTATTTATACGAATCGATGTTTGTGTGTATGAGTATTTGCTGTGTGCCATGGGATGGTGCAGTTGAGTTGCAGTTTGTTTCGATGATGGGTAATAAGCCAAATGGAAACAGAATTTACGAGTTACTAGAGAATGTAATTTCGTAGATGGAATCATTATTATGAATTCTTTATGCACTCTCGTCCACTCTCCACTCACTCAACTCGCAGCAGACTCATGGAAAGAGGAGCAGGCGAGTGAATAGGAAAATATAAATAATCGCAGATGAATGCCAACCCTATGATTACCTTTATTTGTTTTCTAACTACAGGGTACACGGACACAAGTCAATTTGCTACTTCCGCTTACAGTTGACAGTTTTTTATCGCTAATCACACATGCACAACCAACCAACGAGCCTAATGCCCTTCCACACTATCCTATAGGTACCATTATATCATAGATAGATACAGTGTTATAGGATGCTGGTATAGGCAGGAATGCTGTAATAGAGAGGTTGGGCTTGGGATGACAGAGACAGGTGAATGAAAATGAAAATGAAAAAGTGATTACTGACCGGAAAATTCTGGACCATCCTCGAGTTTGCTGGGGCGAGCCTGTTTCCTCCGATTGGACATATTACAAAGACACCATAGTTGAGTAACTGAGAAAAGGTAATCACTGAACTTCACTGCTTCGGAGGAACGTTTGTTTGTTGTTGTTGTTGTCGGATGAGCGATGAGGAGAACCCGGAGAGATTTGAGTATAAAACGTAATAGACGGGCTGTGTGATGTGAACTCGGCGCTCGGCCAACAAACACTGATATTCCCTACCTCACTCTCCCTCACTTGGCTCCTGTCCGAACCCCCGACCGACCCCACTCGACGTCCCCCCAATATCCACTATTGCTATTTTCTATTTCCTCACTCACTCACTCGCACAACATTCATAACTTGTCCAACTCAATATTATCAGAAGCACAAGAAAAGAAGAAAATGAGAAAAGAAGAGTCAATATCTCCGAGATGGTCACCAAGCCAATCTCTAAAATAAAACACGCCACGCTCGCACTCACTGCATATCAATATCTTGCATTGTCATAACAGCCATTCACACACGAATAATATCACAACTATTATAACCAAACTAAACAAAAAATTTGTGACGAATCCGTGGGCTGCCAAGCGGAGAAAGAAATGAAGCGTGAATTTTCTTATAATGCACCGTGATTCCTTCCACATCATCCAACTCGCAGCAGCCTCTGCAACTTATGATCCTTCCTCACTCTTTAATTACTTTTCATCTTTTCTAATTACCTGTCAGCATTTTATCCTGCGAAATTCTATCCCAATTAATAATCAAAAGCTCAAAGGAGTGGCTCATCTCACGTTACGCTCATTTCGATTCATGCATTCTCTTTCGACTATTCCACTCCAGCCTATCAATCCAGAGGGGCAGTAATAGTAGAGACTCATGCTTTGAATGACATGTATCAATAATAGTTGTATTTATGTACTTGTTTCGGAGCGAGTTGTTTTGATGCAATATTAATGGATTTGGTGGAATGAATGTTGATAGTGACATGCTATGATGTCTACTTGTCCACTGTTAGTCTGATAAAATATGCAGGCTGTCTAAATGAAACTGCCTTGTCAACTCTTTTCCCTCTCCGATGGCTCTTTCCGCAGACAGACTTTTGCATTCTTTATGCCCCGACCCGAATGGACACTGCCATAATTCCGACGAGTGGAGAGAGAGCGAATAAATATTGCAGCAGCCCCATATTCAATACAAAGTGGATGTTTGTCGAGAATTTGATAAAAAGATGTGCGGACTCCCCCTCACCCAGGGAATTGAAAAAGAGTGGTAAGTTGTGTCCGAAAAAAGGTTGACATTGATGTAGTCCGGGGGGAATTGGGTCTCTACAGATATTATATAGGAACAGGAATAATGGGAGTGAAATAGTGATGGGATTGTGCAGTGCAGAGATTTAGGGTATGATGGATGCGGGGGAATGGAGAGGAGCGAGAGAAAGGACACGGTCCGTCACATGAGCAGACTGAGAGTTGAGGGATTTGAAAAAGTGTAATCCATAAGAATAAGTCGAAATGAATGTAGTGTCAAGAGAGAGGAATAATGGAGAGGATATGAATGGGGAATATAATAATGCCTACTTAAACAAAGGGCCATGATGCAACAGATCTGTGCAATTAAAAAGAATAATAAGTGAATCTGTAGCGTCATTTCACGGACCATCTTCAACTTTTCGATTAAAATTGCTCTTCAAGATGCGTGAATTATCCGAGAATACGAATCCGCCGACTCATCCGCCTTTGTTTTTCCTTGCTACTCGTCTTTACTGCTCTGCTCCTGCCTCTTCCATTTATTGCTCAACAATAACTCGCTCTCATGCACAGATGCTCCCTTTAATAACAATCCTCCATCTCAAGATGATTTACACCACTTGACACCGAATACTTGACCCGCAATCACACACTAATAATCTAATTGAGACAAATCGCATTCCTATGCTAATACCCATCCATGTATTAATATATTGTAATACCCATCCATGTATTAATGTATTGCATGGCATTATGTATATACATTCATTAAGTGTGGATAAAGCGAGGACAATGGAGTTGAGGTAAATGACATTCCGCCTACGTTTTGGTAGCAGATGTTGCATTGTTATAAAATGACTCGACAGTGTTATGGAAGGAGAGATATTTTCTGTAACTCGATAAATCGTGAGTTAGAAGAAATATGAACTGTCCGGTGATACGACTCTCGAGAGATGACTAAAACAACTCACACAAGGGGATTCCTCCAATATCCATCCATCACAACTCACATATAATCCCCTACACACAGATACATGGGTAGGTATATGTATATAATACACGGATAGGTATAGGGATAGGGATAGGGAGAGAGGATTTCGTCGGAAGCGGATCCGCTCTCGCACAGTAGTTGACCTCTGCTGACGGAAACCGGAAGATTACCCGGGACATTATTGATTCGAGATGAGGATACTTTGGTATTACGGATATCCATGCCTCTATTTATTTAATGCATTCGTTGGTAGCGAGAGCGGCTCGGAGAGGAGCGAGAGAGCGGAGTGTGTGGAGAGTCGGCAATAAAAGATTTCTCGTCTGGTGGAAGATTAGAATTCCGTCGTAGCGAGAGGAGCATTAGGAATGGATATGTTGAGAAATGTAATGCAATAATGTTATTCTGTTGTGTGTGAAGGTGTACGGACACATTAGTATGCAGACAGGGTCCCTTTTTTATTACCACCACTACGGACAAGAAAAAAAGGCGTGAGTTTAAAACCCCCTGATTTAGATTAATACACATTTGACATTATGAGACGAGGAATTTCTATTTCCACTACCAAAATCAATAAGTCTTCCATCCTACCTCCTATACTTATATCTTATATCTCTTTGTATTAATACTCACACAAACGAGTTTCGTTATTTCGTTCTGTCGTTTAGTTTAGGGAGAGGCCCTTGAGAAGATTCCCTTAGATGAGATGATAATAACGGGTTAATATATCTTTGCCCTGACGCCGCCGCCTGTCAACACTTGCAACTTCAACCACTTCGCAGCCCAACGCTAAAATCGGGGTGATGTGATAATTCCTAAAACACAACAAAAACACAACTCATGGAATGTCATAAATATACGAGGGTGGCTACAATACAATAATCTGAGATATAAGACATATAAGGATAAGGATATAAGACATAAGAGTATAGGCTGAAGATTTAATGCGGATAATTGATGGTGGTAGCGGAGGGCATGCGTTGGTAGGGGATGTGTCCGCAGCAGTTTCGGGCGGTATTATTGACCGAGTGGTCACTCTGCTCGGACATCTGCGCAACTTTATCGATCGGAGCTGGACATGTTCCTTCTTCATCCTTTTTTAAACAACACAAGAGGAATTAGCTCTGACTCACTCCAAAGACACAAAAAGAATTATTCTGGGAGAAATCCCAGCTTTTGACACTCTCCGTTTGTTTTCTATGACGAGCCCCAGCCACACGCTTAAAGTAACTCGATACGCTAATCCGCTCCCAACACTCGCACACTCCGATCGCCCAATTCCAATCTCCAATCAACCCCAATCCATAACCAAAATTCTTATTCCTCATCCTCCTACTTGAGACAACTTTTTCACACTCCCACACTCCCACCACTTGAGACGAACCTCGCTTCACACATTTCCGTTCAACAAATTCTTCCGTTCATGCTCCTTCATAATTTCATAACAAAATCATTCCAACTTCTTCATGCTTTCTGCCTTCAAATGAAATTATCAACACTATTTCCATTGCCTTCTTTGATTAACATTTATTCATTTCATTTGCTTAATCCTCGACAATGACTAATCTTTAATTACTCAGAGCCTGTTTTCAACTACCCGCATGTGAGCGACTATAATATTCTCCTCGATGACGTCTTCCATTTCCTTAGCCTTAGTGTTTGTCAGCCTTCTTAAAGCAGAAATCTTTTACTTAGCAAGTATCTTTAAAAAATCTAAGAAAACGAAAAAGTTGAGTTGCTCCGTCTCCAGTTGGTTCCAAAAATACGCAACCCAAATACTATCAAGTTTTGCTTTTCATTCTTAAGTTGTATTCTTAGCTTAACTTATGTCGTAAGTCGTAACTTATGATTCATGAAACAAATGTTGCGAATTATTAATCTGTTATTGGAATGCCGTGCTCTGGCGGCGTCGCTGTTGAATAATTGTGCACCCAAATAGGAAGACGGTAATTATGAGTCATACACTTGTTTGTGATTTGATAGTAGAGACGAGATGATTGAAAAAGAGAGAGGCAGTTGTGAAGTGAAAGAGAGCAAATTGGGATGTCATCGAAATGGAAGTGGAGGAAGTTGAGCTCTGGTCAAAACGCAACGCTCTTTTGTTGCGTTGCTTTTTGTTTTGCAGTAATTTTCATATGCACGTCGCTGCGACCTCCCAAAATCACTTCCGCTCCTTCCGCGTGCAACTTATGATGGAATTTTTAATAGGAGATTATTATTGGAGAGGATGGGAAGTGGACAAAAACAATTTAAATTGAGCAAACTGTGACGTCACGCTTCGATGGCTCTTTCCATTTCCTAAGCTTCATTTTTCTCAACGTGCAGCGAAGCATCTTGCACAAACATAAGCGACATAATTGGCATCTCTTTATTTATGTGCAATTACCTTCAGCGACCGGGGAATTACATGCAAATTGATTTTCCCTGAAATGGCTAAATATAGAAACAACTAATCCTCGTCTCTCCATCATCCTCTTCCACTCCGCGTCCTCACATCAACATCCAAACAACCAACACAAATTCGGACAAAAATCACATTCCTACTCTCACTCTGAAACTTGATGCGGAGTGACGTCATATGAAACCAACACATTTTCACACTTGCCTTTCTTCTTCAATGCTTCACGTTATTATTATCAACACTCATTTCATATCATTTTTCCTCATTGCAATTTAGGGGAATTGAGTAGGCGATGAAATTAATTGACATTTCAAACTTTCAAGTAAATCCCCACTATAATTTATAAATACGAAGGCAAGTCGTAACAGAAAGCTCGTCCTAGTGTTGGGGAGAAATCTGTGCTTTTAGTAGGAACATTAACTCTTATATACAGTACCTAACAATTATCGGAAGCAATCTGAAACGAATTATATTTAAAAAAATATATAATACTGTCCAATCCGAAATAAGTGAAGATGTAACTATGAAATGCAATACAGATATAAGGTAGAAGCAGAATACATTTTTTTTACTGTTTACATTTATGAGAAATGCAATAGCAAATTTTATGGACCATTTGAGAATGTGCCTATTGATATGAACAATAATTGAATTCAACAATTTTCAATAGGTTTCGTCACATGCTCGCATTATTTCTGCATACTTTGCATAGTTCAAGTTTGCCAATGCGTTTGAGTTATCGTGTGCACATACATAGGGACACAATGTGTGATTCTATAAGCTTCCCTAGGGACGAGCTAAAATCTAAAGCCACCCTTTGAGGTGTCCGAAGACACGAAACGAAACGTTAAAAGCAAACGTTAAGCGCTGTAATAAATACTACCGACATGTTATTGGAATAAAACGAAATGAAGATGCTCATTAAATGTGATCATAGGTAGATTAATTAACATGATGTCTTTGTTTTTTCCAGTTTTGATATCCAATTTTAGTTACAATAGAAAAATATAAACATAAATTATATCAAATTATATATTATTATTACCTATGTATAATTCTTAGTTAATGAACTTGACTTTGTTTGTGACACGGTCAATACAAAACTAACTTAATTAATGTTTAAATTAGTTTACTTGGAACAAATGTGTACAAATAGAATGAGATTTCTAAGAAGTAATAATCCAGGACATGGGAAATGTAACAGAAATGAATTGATTGGGAAATTAGTGAATGGATAGAGAAAGGAAAAGATAGAGAAAAGTTGGATTGACAAAGGGAGGGAGATTGTCTGTATTTTGATAGTGAAGCGAGTGTATCGTGTGTCGACTGCGTTTAGTTTTTGTTGCACATTTTGCAAAAGTGAGAGAAGGGACAGGGAGATGAGATGTTGAAACGGAGAGGAAGAGAATTGCTGCGGATTTTGGTAGTGACGGTTGTTGTTTCTAGAAAAGTTTTAAGCTGGCTGTACTAAAATGTAAAAGTGACGTGATCGGATTAAACTGAGTGACAATAAATAAATAAATGCACGAGGATTACAGCGAGATAATTTATGGAGATGCATTATTATCGCCGAGTTGTACATTAATAGTCACTCCATCAAATCATGACTATAACTATTACATATACGAGTATATAATATTATTACATACAGATAGTATGAGTATATTAATATAATATAGATATATGTAATATAGTATAAGGGTAATGTTTTAATGACAGGTGCCGTTAGTGTTCGTTTGCGGGGAGTGGGAGAGTAAATTGAAAAAAAGGGCCCGGGGCTGCGATGCACTTGACAGTTAATCCAGGAAATAATTCGAACCGGAAAATACGTTTTAGTGTCATAAGCGAGAAACATATGTAAATATTCGTTATCTAATATCATAACAAGTGTCTAATATCTCCCCTCATATCCATGATAGTCAAATTGAGTTACTCCGCGTCCCCAATGATTTATTGTCACAGGCACACTCTGCTTTGTTCCTAGTTAACCCCGTTTAGCCTCTATCCATTAAGGGTACACTGTATCTACTGCTATATCATTATATTACTCGCTATACTGCTAAGGGTGCAGTTATAGCAGAGATGGATTTAATGAGAAAGTCAGAGAAAAATAATGAAATTTGGAGGGGAGAGTGTCTATAGTTATTAGCGTGGGGAATATATCAACTCGCTCTGCTTTTGCTATGCAAATTTGTGGAGTTAATACTCTGTGACGACAACGAATGAATGAGAGTTTACGGAATGAATAAATGAGGCAGCTTCTACGCTTCTTCATGAATATTTATCTTTTCCATCGATCCATCCATCCAACGACAATTTACATTTTTACATCCACATCCCAAGATATCCGCATCCAACTCGTGTACCCTCTCCTTATAAGTATACCCTCCTTATATATTTACATGCAGTTATGAAATAGTGAAAATGGGAAATCTAGGAAAATCGGGGATAAAGTCAAAAAAAGCAATCAAGAAAATTGAAGGGATTTTTATAACGGACGCTGGAAGTGGAGAGAGAGTGTCTGGTTGTATATGACTGTGTGATATTGAGAAGGACCGAAGAGCGAGAGTATTGGAAGTCAGAGGCAGAGTTAGTTGTGTGTGTTGTCTGGAATGGAAAACGTCTCCTTTTATGGGCAACATTCCTCGTGATTTATCTGCGCTCCCCCATTCCCTATACCCAGCTATATCCATTCCATTTCGTATATCTCCATACAGCTAGATAGTTATAGTTATATGGCTGCTATAAAAACTTGCAATATTAATAACATGGAGGATATGAAGGGAGTTTTATGAGAATGATCCGAATATAGGAAAGCGGGTAGTCTAGGAGATCATCCGCATTGCGGAGGAAGTGGACGCTAGGCCCGCCCCTCCCCAACCAATCAGGTGAAAGTTCCTTTTCTCTCCCGACTCACAAATGTGCTCTTTTAATATCCAGTTATGATTTTCTCTCCCTCAAACTCCAACGCACGCGTCTACTCATATTTTCATATGCAATCGCCTACAACAATTTCATAACAGCCACTCCCTCCCAGCTAGTCTCCCGAATATTATATCCACTAGTACTTTATGATTATCATTATCGCCATTAGCTCATGCATGGGGGAGGCCAGGCCTCGCGGGACCCGCTCTCGCTTCCCATCACACACTTGTCCACATCCAACTGATTTACAGTCTCATTATGTCATCTTCTTCCAATATCCAAGCATCCTCACTCCCAAATTAACTCCTTCCACTGCAATTTTAATGGCAGCAATATCCAAATATTATCATTAATTGTACCAAAATGCAAATAAATATCCCGCAATTGACTTTATGCCATTCTCCACCAACATTTGCATTCACTCTTCCTTCACGAGATATTTTTAGTCACTTCAAGACTCGCTAGCCGTACACGCATTCACTAAATCTACAACCAAACACATTTCACCACCACCAAAGCACAAACCAAACTATTCCACAAGGTTCCCTTTCTCCCACTTCCCACCTTCCCCATCTACACATTCTTCTCTCTTTCTTAATATTCCGCTGCTTTCTTTTCACTTCCTTGGCATCTTTCTCATATTCTCATTTCTTCATTCTTCGCAAAGGAAAACTTCGGCTATGGCAAAAGGGTCGTTCTCGAAAAACGCCTCCTATAAAAATATCCACGCAAAGCGGCCTACTAGGCTCTCGACAAAGCACAAGCAAAAAGAAAAGACCCAATGAACAGACTTTCATTTGTGCACTATTGTTATATATACATTATTATTATTCAAATTCATAAGTTGTACTTAGGAGTGAAGGACATTTAGGGTTTCCGTTTGGCTGTTGGTTGTACACTTATTCCTATCAACATAAAGGCAGTTGCATTCCCAATGGCAATACACACCGACACTGTTGGTTATAATAACGCAACCTTTTTCACCAAAGACAGACTCTCTCTCTCGTTTGAGTTTAGTTTAGTTAGCCATACCAAATAGGAAATATGAAATAGTTAGCATACACGGGAAAAAATCCACGGGTATCGCATCATTTTTAAGGCAAGACGGACATTTGTACTTTTCAAAATAATGCCTGACTGATTTTTGGTGGGGGTGGCATTTACAGTTAACGGATACATGCAAAAATATCTTTCAACTAAATAGAAATGAACCACCCTAAACACTTCCCCTACCCACTCTTCTTACTTATACTGTTACACGAAAATAAACAGCCAAACAATGATCATCACAGAGTAGTGCACAGAAAATTTTATACGAAAACTAGATCATTAAGCCCGCGTGCGGGCTAGGTGCATACTAAGCTTCACCCTGAAATGTTTTCCCAGATAAAAATTATTTCCCAAAAAGGTTTTCTTTTTACTCGAATTTATAAATAAATAAATAACACAGATATTATACATCCTACGACTGCGATTTCTAAGTGGAGAGTATCAGTTTTGCTTAGGGTGCTAATTCTGCACTATCTGTGAAGGGATTCTCATTCTGCCCCCTTCCATCCCATTAGTCGTGTCGTGTGAGTCAAATATTATTTTGCCACCTGCCCCTCCCCATGAGGCCGAGGGCGAGAGGGGGGGGGGGTTAAAGGTGGGGTGTGCCATAGATTTACCTAGGATGTTGACTTCTACACAAATTAGGTTGAACCAAGGCGTTTCTAGGGAGATTCTGAGGTCAAATACAGGTGCTGAAAAACGTAAAAAAAACTCTTTCCTCATTATGTACTGCCACTGCCTGTTGTATTGTACTGGAAAGGTTTGTTCCTTCGCTAATGGCCATAATGTACTGGAAAAAGTTGTTTACGTCCCGTACACTATTTTGTATAAAACTTGAAGTTTCGCCACATGTACTGCAAAGCCCCCAAATAATCCATGGAAACACATTGGTTGAACGTCACTTTGCCCTCTCAATATGGGCAAGAGGAGAAGCATATACAGGGTTATCCATATGTGTATGAACACGGTCTATATATGCTCTCTATCTCCTAAACGAAGGCTGCTACCAAAATGACGTGACCACTACTCGAAAGAGGACATGCAACAATAGCAAGCTTTCAAGTCTTTTTATTATCTGAACTTTGTTTTAATTCAGAACATCTGAATAATTTCGTATATAAAATAAAAAATTTCCTTCCACCCCATTCAATGCACCTACCAATTGTCAAAGAGCCTTGGTATTTATTTTGTTCATCTAGTGACTTAGGTTTCTCACGCGGCCTCTAAAGGGATCTTCAAGTTAATTAAAGTTGATCACGCAGTTAACCCCAAGGTAAATATTTAAATAATACGGAGGGGCAATACGAGGAGGCCACTCAAAGCTTCCACCTAGTTGAATCCATCTGTCTTTAAAGTTTTCATCGACTTCAGAGAAATATTACAATTTGAAACGATAAAAATTAAAATAACTGAAAATGATTTTATTTAAATAACAGCTTTTCATCCTGTTTTGATAATCGTTTTTGGATATTATGACAATCAGTGCAAGTTGCAATTTTTGTCCTCTTTCGAATGGTAGAGGCTAGGCTAGGGGCTAGGCTAATATCGTCACAGGCCTGTAGGGAGGGACCGTCAACTAATGCTTGATTTATCCTTGGTACGTTCTGCGCAAGTAACCGTTACATTACTGTTATCTGCATTGGGGCCTAATTCCATTCATTTTACATGGGGCCAAGCATTCAAGCCTTTGATGCATCGAATTAATTGAAATATTTTTTATTTTATAGATATTAGTTAGTTGCAAAATAAAATCAAAAATTTGAAACTAATAACTCGCTCCTTCAAAAAAACTAGCGCAGATTCAAGCAAGATATGACGGTCCCTATATGCATTGTT
>JABASI010002596.1:0-19136 GCA_019776505.1 Tomocerus nigrus
AGGTAGGTACTAATAACTTTCCACGTATCAAATTGTGGTTTGCACGTATAGACACTGAATAAGTACGCTCATGTACATTATAATCCGTGTAGGCAATCACGTATTCACGTATGTAAATGGAATTAACCATTGTAAAAACGGCTGTAAAAAGCAGCGGTACAGTCACAGTAAAATTTACATATTGAAAACATTCGAAATATAGTTTTTGACATTACACAGGTAAATCGCACTACAGTGTTATGTACACCCTACAGAGGTCTTCCGATTGATCCCATTTTCTAATAAGACCCCTCTCGGACCCCAATAGCACATACCGTATATCTCGAATTAATTAGACCGGGTAAACTGTCGTTTCACCATACCCTTTTGTGCGAAAATATAGTTAGCTATTGGGAGTGTAAATTATATGTAATTTTCTATGTGGCCAAAATTTTGCGAATATACAATAATTAACCCTGGGAGGGGGGGTTGAACTATATCGAGGGGGTGGACTAATTCGAGATAAACGGTTGAAATTTGCGCAATCAACAAATGGACAGACAGACAGGCTGGGCATTCCCATAAATCAGCTAAAGTTGCTTAATAATATTATTACGTGTAACATAAGAACATCCCCCATTATAAGCAGGTACTACTTACTTATGTCTTACAAGTGAAATCTAGCTCCATCCAATTCATACAACTACCTACATTGTGTGTACATCGCTAAAGAAGAAGAGGGGTTTTCCAGACAACAACAGCTCAGGTGTATAATGAGTCGTGTAATAAGAAATTGCTAAGAGTAGATGAGAGCTGATATTTGCGTAAGCATAAAGGCACAATGACTAGGTGGCTAGAGAGGATTGCTTTTCGTACTTGCTACAGTTGTGTACCATCTCATCCTTTATTCTCATGGATCAGAACTCTTACGCGTGGGTACTCCCTGACTCTTCTATATGATTACTTATGAAACAGGACTTGTCAGACGACTTTTGTACAAAGCCAAGGAAACATCATTCTTTTACATCCTCTCAGACTTTGTCCTCCACTTAACTTCTACACTCTTCTCCTGACTCTTCCCTACTGCAACTCATTGATCTCTGGTAAGAATTTATTTTGACTGAAAATTTTATTCTCATCGTTCACTTTTAGAAATATATTAACACAACGACATAATATTATTTCAATGATCCAAGTTTCAGAAGAAAATAATAGCTTTTACAAATGGAAAAGCCAATGTTTTCTGAAGGCTAAGAATTGCAAGATATTTACACATTCACACAAGAATATTGTGAATAGATATTTATAATGATTTTTAGAAAATTAAAGTGTAAAGATTAAAGCAGGATATGAAATTCATTCCCAGTTTCATTGTCACGGCTAAAAGAAATTCCTCTAACAACTGCACACTACAACTATTTGAAAAATGTCAATTTTAAAATTCTCTCTTAATGGAAGACTAAAAGATAGTCCTCAAAGCATATGACAGGTACTTTCTGTACAATAATCTGTGCTAAGTATCCGTTCCATTATTATTGCTGCTCTATTTTACCATTCTCACACTTTATCTTATATTTTCCATTAGTTTTTATCTACAAAATACACTTTAAAATATATCTCCTTTATATACTTATATATATCTACATTATAATACTTATATATATACATTATATACTTATATATCTACATTATATACTTATGGTCTACAGTTGACGTGTAGTAAAATAATTAAAGCACACCTTTTATAGGTAGCATCCTTATTCCTTTCCTCAATCAGCTACTATAATAATATATTTTAAGTTTTACGTAGACAGACAGATTGAATTCACAGTATCAACACAAATCTTCATTAACGAATGACTAGTTATAATGGACACTTGTAATGTAAATAGACACTATGTAATTATACGCATTTTCCTTATAGCATAGGCAGTAAGTGTGTTAGCATTGTGATGGATGGCGAATGTATTTCGTATATAAACTACATCATTATTAAATTCTAAAGGACAAAAGTGCACGTTGAGCATCATTAGCTATGCAAAAGTATATCTAAACATTCCATTAATTTTTTAGCTGTATATCTACAGAGCTACCTACGAGTATACATAAACGACGTGGTTTGGATGCTTTTTATATAGACAGGTAGACAGAAGTGTAGATAGAATCGAAGGTAGTCGAAGTTCATTCTATCACTAGAGTCGCCACCTCAATCCAACAATCTCACTCCATCCTCATCCGTCTTGCTTGAGTCATAGCTTGTTGTTAATCATCCTTCACTTAATCCGTATCTCTTTCTTTATATCCTACAGGCATTTGCTTCAGACAAACTGCAATTGAGATACAAATATTATTGTAAAACGCCATATTCGGATCTACCGAACCTGAACGGGTATTTCCTTTTGCGATTCTCCGCAGCTAAAATAAATTAGCAGGTAATTATAATATTATCAATAACAGCATGATCATTATTACATTTGCTATCTCTACCGCATATATTTGATAAAATGAAATCTTCACATGTATTTATATAAATTGCGATGATTTACAGTTACACGTTTAATTGTTTCACCGAACATTGAAACAGAAAGTTCAGCATAATTATTCTCATTTATAAATAGGATAGATTTTACAGCCACGGTTGCTTGACATGAATAAGATAATGAATTAATTTAGGAAACATTTTTGTATTTTTGTATTTGTAATTATTTACTATGATGTCTAGTTGTAAGTTTTCCCTTTTTGCATCTTATTCATAAGTTTCCCTTATTGGTTTTCAGTAATGGATACCGTTGATTCGTACGGAACAATGGACGGAATAATCGGATTAGTGATAGTAGCCGCCTTCACCCTGGGTCTCAGCATAGTATTGTTATGGGCATCTTCATTCCTGATCCTGAACAGTTGGATGTCTGGAAAAGCAACAAATCCCTTTAAGATGGTCATTAAGAATGCTCTTATTCCTATCATGACTTTGTTATGGGTCAGATAGGTAAACTGTATTATAAATTACGACGTAAAAGATCTTTTTATATTGAAAAATATTTCACTTTGTACAATCCAAGATATTTATGTAGACATTTACAAGGTCTTTTTCTTTAAATCTCAGAATTTCTAAAACCCACTTTTTCTATCGCGTCACAACAATCTTTAATAATTTCGGAGTAGGTATCGAAATATTTTTGTCATATTATAGGTTTTAAGGTGATAACTGGCTCGTCGCAAGTTAATAGACTGTATAATGATTGTTTATGTAAAAAAAATTAAAATCTCGTTTTTAAATACTGAAAACATAATTGGACAATTTTAATTGAATTATTACAATTAAGTTTATAGTAAGTATATTATTATTATGCTTAATGTATATGTAGAAACATATATACATGCACGCTTTTGTAAAGACTATTGCTCTTCAGCAACTATACAAGTTATATTTAATAGTTTATTTATAATATAACTATGATTTAATATTAATTTTTGCATGTATGTAGTACGTATTACCATTTGTAAATCTAAAACCTGTCTGTGAAAATAAAAATCGTGGTTATATAGCGTACAATCTATGTACAACGCAATAGGATGTTATTCTTTGCATTTGTACGCTACGAAAAATGAAGACATTTTCGGTGCATTGAATTTTACGACTTAATTATTTCGCATACTTAGACACATCTTGTAGCATGCACTCTAAAGAATACGTAAGATCACGTAAGATGAATAATACAACAGGTAGTAAGAAAAGAACGTTCTGTTACATGCATGCAAAATATTAATTCTTTGAATTCCTCTCCCATTTCTCGTTACGAATAATATTTGCATGTTAAAAAAAACTTTGAAACCGAAGAGCTACACAGTATAATAATACATATACATTAAGATAATAGCTAAATGCAGTAACTACTGGAACTGCACTTTAGTAATGCGAAAAAAATTAAGTGCCACTAATCATTCAACAATGGTACTCTTCCTTATGGCATGATGATGCATGAATTGTGGCAGTTTCTTAAGAACATCTTACATCATCCGTCATCCCATCAATTTATAAAATTAGGTATACAAGATACAAGAAAGCGTGACGAAACTTCGTTCATAATTTCATAAACTATAAATACATTTATTTCACAAAATATTCAATCATAATTTGTAGTCTTTTATTCAAATACGCATTTAGTAATGGAAAATAATTCTCGCCAAGACTCCCGCTTTAGTTCATTGATGAATTTCCTTTCTTTCATTCCTCATTCCCTGGAGCATAAATGGAACGTATATTATTCAGAATTTATTGCGTCAACAATTTTTACAAAAGCGCTTCACTATTTGACACCCCTTACTATCAACTAAAGTAGATATTTACTAAAATAACATAATAAACACCTTGTAAATATGCACAAACGAGTAATTTTATTTAATAATTGTTTAGCATTATTAGCATTCCTTACCCAATGAACTGAACCTATCAAATAGAAATGTTTTGCTAATTTATTTTCACATTTTACCTCGTCATAAAATGATTGAATTAAATTATTCACACCTCACTGATTGTTGTGTACCAAAATTAAGTATGTACAAAGTTCAAGCGTTATTTACCCTTCATCAACATTGATCATGCTAATTTCTTGATAACTGATTATTGTGATTATTCAATGGACAAATAAACCTAGGTATATTTTTATTATTCCCAATTTTTAGTAGTTTTAGATTCGAGTATGTCTAAAGTAGCAACGTATGTGTCTTGAAATAAATAATAGTATTACACTTTTGTTCTAATTGTCAATTGATAAAGGTGTGGGATAGGCCATCTCAACTGTCTTATATGGTGATACAGAACAGCCTTCAAACTTAAACCCTCAATTAGATGCTCAGTGCGTAATGTAAACAATTTACACACATTTATTATTGCATTTTCAAGTTGGAGTCATCTTGAGTGCGCCTATCCATAACTTACAGTTTAGAAAGCTGATGTCTACTCCCTATTATTTTATGCATGATATAAGTTTAGTGGAGTGTGTTTAAAATATTGTGTGACCCAGTGGTGATATTAGATAGAAATAAACACCGGGTTACCACTCTCAGCAAAACCTTAAATTGTGATTGTCAGTCATAATACATTATGAAAAGTATTCGTCAACCGGATCTTCTTAAACCTCAAAATATGCATGGGAAAATAGAACTATAGGAATTCTTAATTAATATTAGTTGAGTAAAGTAGTTACTAATGATAAAACTGCATAAATTATAATTAGATCGGATGATACTTAAAATTACGACACATATCTCAGTCTTACACAATGCCAAAGTGGAAGTGTTATACAATACGTCACAGTCATAAGACACAGTGACACAGGATACATAGCATTAACATGTCTGTAACTGAAGAATCAATAAAACAGATGCTAATCACAGTCTTAATTTTACATTTACCTTGGCATTTCTGTGTTGAAGGTAATTTACGGCCGCGGGATCTACACTGCTATCTTCCAATTGTACTATACTATGTATTCTGATCTTAGTTATGTGTGGCTGTATTAATTTGCATGGGTACCTACATTAGGCGAATTAGAAGTAGGTACAGATACTTAAAACAGAGGACCTAACACAATAGTGAGAAAAATAAATGTGGGTCAATATCATGAGATCCTCCACTCAAGGTTACGGTTCGGGTTTATTTACGGCTACTTTAGACAAGTCCCAAGAGCAAATTAAACACTAATTGTATTTATTTGTGGCTCTGAAAGCAAAGACGATGTTAAACAATGTACGCAGTGTGTACTAATCTTGATTTGGATGCACAACGACCATGAACTACAAAAATCATGTAGATTTCTATTGCGTATTTATCCTCAGCTGAAATTGATTCTAAAATTCTCAGTTAAAATTAGAGAAAATAAATTCTTAAATGTGAATGTGAATTGGCAGGTAAATGTAGAAATTAGCATTAAGCTCACTCCTTTAAAAGTATTAAAATGAGCATAAAAGAGAAGTTACAAGCTACAAACTCTCGAATTGCGCAAATTCAGAATTTATCACTATGCATTTATTGCACAGACAGTGCCATTGTTATGCTTTAAATGTTTATGTAAGGTAGCAATAAAGAAAGATCCTAAACTAATAAACTATGATGTTACAAGACAACATTCATCATTTAAATTAGCCACTTAAGATTTTTGAAGTTGTAACTTTAGATTTTCTGAGAATTGTAAACTGTACAGTGTCTGAATGTATAATAGATAATTGCGATCATTAAGAATAGCACGTTATTTTTGTAGACACAAATTAAACAAATTAAATCACAGTAGAATGCAGAGTAGCGAGTGATAAAAGAAGAAAGACTTGTAGTCCTTTCGTTATATTAACTTGGGTTTGTCAATGACGTTTACTGACCTGTCCTTCGTACTCATTAAGCCACAAAGCTATAATAACTACCTAACATAACTTCACAATGGAATAACAAACCGGCTCTTGTTCGCTAATCAATCATTTTCAAGACAAATTCTCTTAATCTGACAATTTTCTCTATTTATTGTCACACGAATAGTAATTCTACTATGTTATTGTTGTATTTTTCAAAGAATACGCATTTTACCTTCCTCCTAATCCCATTCCACATGAATTGAGTACATTTTTATTTGACGATTTACATGATAATAATTGTCTTCTTACTCCTTTAATTTTTCTTCACTCTGTAGTTAGGAATATATTTTTCTCATACTATCAGTCTATCACCCAAAATACTTCGTCCAATTTTTTACAAAGTGTAAAATTCCAATTTGTGAAAGGATTTACATGTTTTTCACAAATATTCATCCGCATTGCACAAATCTCTACAAGTGGACATAGCTTTGATACTCCGTGAACAAGAACTGTTGTTAATGTAAATGAGAAAATAATTCAAGTTATTTACACAGCACAGCAGTTTAAGAAATTGAATTGAACGTTGATTGAGCGTCAGCTGTCAATACGCTTGATAAATGGAGTTGAATAATAAAAATTTCTGGAATTAGGAAATGTTGACTGCATATCTGTAAAAAAAATGATGAATATTTGTTTCCCTTTTCCTTTCAGCATAAAATTATTTTCTTCACTAACAGCACTGTCTTACTTACTAATCAAAATGGCTCAACACACAATTGCTTTTTGCCATTTACATTATGTCGATTCTGTAAACAGTTTTTTGCTGTCGAAAAAATTATTATTTACAATTGTATATACATATTTTATTTTGTATGAAAAAATTCATGGAATGTATCCGTGAGGTGTAGCACGAAACAATTTTGTTTCTGAAAGTTAATTTTAAAATATTCACTTTATAAATGTAACACAATTTTAGTGACAACGCCCATTTATTTATAAGCACTAAAAGGAATTGTATAATTTTTGAATATTTTACTATGTAAATAATTCGGTAATAATGTTATGGATAGGCAATTTGGTGTTTTAGATGGCATATCTAGCTGAATATTATTTTTTCTGCACGCAACTGTGTTTTTTGCAATGTTGTCAAAGAAAAAGAAAAGCAGCACATTCACTTTAGGCAGTCCAGTCAAGTTTTGTTAATCACTCATTATTACTTGTGCTAATTTTATGTGTGTGGAGGTAACTCACCAAGTTTAGTCAATGCAACACAATTTCGCGAGGTAGGTAGAGAACAGAATGTGTGATATCCTTTTACTAGCTCATTGTCAGTAGGACTCGGCAAAGGAAAAAGGAAAACTTATGATAATTATTCATGAGTCACTATACAGGATCCTTTTTTTTTCTTTTGCTCACTCACCAAATAAACTTCAGTCATATATGCATTCATTAAATATACCAACAATACTACTTACTAGTTACGACAATGCTATACATTTCATTGCAATGCATTAGATGATCGAATCGAACGCAACTAAATTCTATACTACCTTAAATATGACCCTGACCTAAGCAATTAAGCTGCAAAATATATAGATCACCTACTTGTTTTCTTGCTGTCATATATTTTCAATATCATCTGCACTCGTCGACTCTTCTAAAGGTACAAATGCAAATCACTATATACCTTTTTTATCAGGTAGCAGTTTATTATAATACCCCTAATTACCCATCGTCCCATTTCTAAATATTAGACAATGAAGTGCACACAATCTCTATGTAAAATAACCTAATTAACAAAACTACTTGTAAATTGAGCAGTTTGAAATTGAGGAAGGAAATATTATACTACCTATATACATATTATTACATGTTTTTTCCTGGAGAAATTATTATCCATTAAATTACATATCTACACTTTTATGATTCTGTATAAGTAAATAAACGTATAAAATGCAATAATTGTGATTATTTACCATACTTTTTTAGAAAGCCTTATTTTATTCTTGCAATTATGTTTACACAGGCATTACTTTTAATTTTTCCCATCTATAACTCAAAATACCTAGCCCAATTTTTATCATCACTTCGGACAGATCTAATGAAATGAGTATTAGGCAATTTATTTCATGTTCCTTTTAAAAATGTACAGGTGGAAATACAAACAAAATGTAATAATAAATAAACGTTTACATACATTACATCATAGTAAAATGAAATAGTAGAATTCTTTAATGACATTCTACGCAGGTACCCATACTGACGAGATGAGACTGATACTGATGATTGACACTATTAAGTGAATTGAATACGCAAAATGCCAGAATTACTCACAGACATTTCATCTCATTGGGTGAAACATACATTGCTTTAATTTATGTATGTAGATTTCAGATTGTACAATTTGTTGATGCCCTTTAATTAAAAGCGTGATTCCCGACGTGCGTAGGTATATATAGAAAGTTCCTATATATATGCTCACCATATAAATAGGATGAGACATAGAAAACTTATAATTTTTATCGTTTAAACATGTTGTAATTTATCTTCGTAACATAAAACGCACTTAGGAGAAACCGGTATATTCTAAAATAAATGTATAAATTGTTAAAACTGATTTGATCGAGTTAGCATGCTGCAGTAGCCACACCTAAAGAAATTAATTATGTTTACTTTAATGTGGAGTGCATAAAAGTTTTTGTTTTACTTGTCCCTTGACATTATATGCTGAGTATAGAATAGAAAAGTCCTATAACTATTATGATGTATAAAGGAAATCAAAAGTATAGATTCCGTCAAGGAAAACGTGCTGACTATATTTGGTAGAGGTAGGCAAGTTGGAAAAATTAACAAAGCACATATCTTGGCGCAGTGGTTAAGTAGTTTAGAAGAGTCTATGGCTGAAATCGTAAAATATTACTATCGCTAATGGATTTATGGACATTAGAGCCTTATATTGGAATGTGGAATGCGTAATGGGCATAAGAATAGTCGAATTATTACAAAAGTTTCATGTAGAGACATGTAGTTATAAGATAGGAGAAGAATTTTTATCACGCCACCACCTAGCATCATTAACTACAGAAATATCTTTTAGAAACATCAGTGTGTAGGATGAAACTTATTAGTTATAGTAATATTGTTTAGTGCTAGGGTCAGCCCTATTATATGACTATAAACAGTTTAGTAGCCAATTACCACATCTGTATAAATATTATAATCCAGTGCACAGAATATATATGCGCATATTATTGAAATGTTTTTTATTCTCTGCACTCTCTGCTTCCTTCCTCAATCCACATTATTTATTCAACAGGTAAATCTTGAACTTGAAAACTACCTTTACCTAGGAAAACATTTTTTCCGTAGTCCAACTCTCTGCTATGCTAATAGGATTCCTAATAGGACTCATACAAGCAAAAAATATATAACAGAATCATTTGAATTTGTGGATTACACATTATTATTATTATTATTATTATTAGGCCGCTAGAATTTTAACAGGTTATATTTTATATCCTACCTAATAATGTTTAGTAGATAATAAAAAGAAACAAATCGTTGTTAACATTCCAGCAGAACGGAAATACCTAAATGAATCAGATAAAAGATAGGATACGCATAAAAACTAGTTCAATTGTCAAATGCATATAATTAAGAATTGTCAATATCTTTTTTTTTGCACCTTACAATATTCTTGAATACATGATACACTTTTATTGTGTATACACAACTTTTTTTCCCTCCTTGGATTCCAGTCATCTTGTTATCCTTACAGGATATCATCCACTTTGATATCTAATACATGCGTCAAAATCAATAAAATTACCCAGATTGTAATCTCATTGCATTTCCGAGCTAAACATAATTTTATTACGCACAAGTTCATTCTTAATCACTGTAATCACGCAACAACAGTGATACATACAAATAAGTACGCAATTGCTTATCAAATTCACTATTTGTAAATATATTTCCCCATTTACACAGGTACACATCATAGAAAAGTACACTGATAAAAATATAAACCTAACTCTACAGACTCACTTGCACTCTGCACCTTCCTCCGGCTTCCACACTCTTCCTGTACATAACGCCTACATGCACATGAATAATATAAAATGCTATACAATTTTCTTAAAGGGAGCACTTTCTGAAAGCGTCTCGAATTGTTAAGAGTTAAAAAATACAGAATGCAGATGACACCAACACTTATCCCTTCCGTGTTTACTTTGTATTTATTAGGATACAAGATATCGCCCCCGCGAGAGGCAGTTTAAGATACCAGGGATAATCTGTAATCTTTAATGAAGACAAATATATTTGTCATAAATAAATAGTTAAAATATTTCATAATATATTGCGGACGACGGATGCACATCCTGTGTTGATATCTTCGTTTAGGCAATTATATATACCTATCTATACAATATTACCAAATCAACTGAAACTTATATTATAATGATACCGACATAATGACATTTATATAATTAGTTGATTTTTGAACATGTAGTGTAAGAGACAGTTATTATAACACGGCTCGATCATATAGCTCGTTAATAATAATGACTGATAATGATAATTATTGATAATTTTTTGTATACAAATATAAAGTTCCTTGTTGATACTGATACCGAAACACGGAAACAACATTTCAGCATAGGTAATAATAATACGCATTGGAAAATAGACCCATTTTATTTTTCTTCGCCGCACCAGGATGGACGACAGAGGAAGGAATAGAATTTTAAGAAACTTTGATTATTTAACTGAATACACAAGTAGCATAGAAACTGTGTGTGTTCATTTAATTTCAAAGGGTCACTTGTCCATTCGTGAATTACAAATAGTAGTAAGCAGTAGAACCTAGAAGAACTAATAATAATATTTTCATCCTGCTTAGTTCATCTCATACAATTCTTTGATTATTTTTTGTAGAAGTCACAACCAAGTGATGAACAGAAATGTACGGAATTGTATACAATACTCCTACAGAAATCTAATAATTCATTCGAAGATCTTTTGGAAGTTCTGGATGATACAGGCAATGAACATGTTTCAAACAAATTGAAAATTCCCTGTGAGTGACTATTATCATTTATGTCAATGAAAAAGACATTAATCTACTTATGTATTTCTGAAAATCTTTAGTTTCATTACTATTTCTGTGGTATTAATAAACTTATAGGTGCAGAGGAAATACGCGAGGAAGTTTTTGAACAACAATTCGGAACACAGACAAAAGGTTTAAAAGGAACATTTAAAATACAGTTAACATTAAATTGCTTATTGATAGGTTGATAATGATAGCCATGGGCAAAAAGATAACATAAAACACAATGCTATGCTCAACGAATTTTAAATCAATATTAATTTGACCTCTTATCATCATCAGTCGAAAGCAGTAACATTGAATGGATCGCTGAAATTCTCTGTCAAATAAGCTACTCACAATGGCCGATGTTAATGCGTAGATTGATAAACCAAAATATGGCAATCCTTAATGAACTAGATATATGTGCGAAGAATAAGCCACATTCAGAAGTCGTGTTCAAAACATTGGATTATTGGAAATCCCTCAATGGAAGTAGCGCAACTGTGGAAGTCCTAATTAAAGCCTTGAAGGCATCTAGATGCAATTATGCTGCTGGTAATAGTTCGTTAAATATTTTTAGAATTCAAGCTTTTTGGAATAATATAATATATTGAAGAAAACCATAAGTTAGGTAATGTTATCTTCAATACTCTTCAAATCAACATTTAAAGATTTTCAACTCAGTAAAATGCTTCAAAATTTCTTAAAATGCTTTAAAAATTCTTAAAATGTCAAATTTTCTTAAAATGCTTTAAAAATTCTTAAAGTGTCAAAATTTCTTAAAATGTTAAAATTGCTTAAAATTTTTTTAAACTTAAAATTCTTAGAGAAAAAGTGCGATTGGTTTTTGAAGTATTTGCCAATTATTTATTATTATTGCCAAACATGATTCAAAATTATTTTTATACAATATATACCTGGTCTAATTATTGTTCCAATATTTTAGCTACAATACCTGATTTTATACACAACTATTGAATTTTTACAACCATTTTATAACAGTTTGTTGTAGTGGAAAATTAAGACGCATAATTATAAATATTGGTAGCCATACTTCAAAAATGAATTATTGTAAACCTTTCATTTACCAAGTAAATGCTATCTGCATAAAATTAAGTGTACGAATAGTTTTTGATAAATATTGAGATTTCTTAATCGCCACCACACTTGAATATTATTTATTTATTATTGAAAATTGAGAATTGAAATATTTTGCAAAATAATTACAGATTGTTTGAGGGATGAGGTTTCGAAACGTTATCCTCCTGATCCCACTGCAAACCCAAGTCCATAATAATATTATTGTTGTCACATCTAACAAATCAATGTATTATAATCACTTTGAATAAAAACTACTGAAGTTCCAATTGGATTTACATAATATGTAATTATGTGAGTTATGATTCTTATATGGTGTATTTAGTAAACTAATCTGAGTAGGTACAAGGATTTGTCCAAAAATAATCTCACGTGCGTACATACTTAGTACTTGAATAAACAATTTCATTTACGTAACTTCTTCAATCATTTCTTTGAGTGAATGGAAATGTTGAGTGTATCCTTATTACCTGCATTAAATCATAGCGTGACACTTATCTCCTTATTTATTTTCTGCAGAAATGCAAGCAATCTACAACAATAGAAATGGGGAAAATCTAAGTCGTTTTCTTTGGCCATAATGCAATATAAATGATTCTTTCCGCGTTATGCCCACTTCAAAACATACCTAAAACGAAAGGTTTAAAATCTTATTGTTTATTAAGGCAATAATCCTTATCTATGACTAATAATTCCATCTGCGACTGCTACGTATACGTAAGTCTTTTGTGGGAGGAGCCGGATGCGTTTACAGATAGTTAGGCGGCATATTTCCATGCATTATTTGTAGACTTCGTTTGTAAGTATATAGCTCATTTTACATACAGGGGTGCCAGAAACAATCTAGAGACGCTTGGAAGCAAATAACTCTAGAACCACACTAGAAAGAACAAAGTGGTTACCATCTTTGGAAAAAAGGAGATTCCAACTTAAAGATTGATGATGACAAGTACAGATATACTTTAAGTTTATTCAGGAAAAAATCATAACTGAAAATGATCATATTTCAGGCTTATTAATATTTGGCATATTTTTTAATGTAAATATTAAAATTATTATTATTAGGTAACTTAAGAGTTATATCTCAAGACAAATTTTCTAATTTTATAATAACGGCTAAGCATTATTACGTGTTGCTCCAAATTAAAGTTGACTCCCATCGGGTTCTATCAAATTTCATAATTCATCGCAAAAAAGTTGGAATTTTCTCTTTCTAACGGTGGTAGCCATTTGTTTCTATCTAGAGTCCAGTTCTAGAATTATTAGCTTTCTGGTACCCCTGTATATATGCAATGTATGATGTATGTCGTCGTTTTACGTTTAGGCATGTCATTTTCATCATCGTTTTACGTATTGGAGTATATTTAGCCATTACAGACTACAGAAAATCTAATAGTAATATTCCCTGTTATGGACATGCAATTTGCAATACGAAATCTTTGCGTGTAATCTTAATGAACAAATGAATGGCTTATAATATATTACGTTGAGGTATTATCCTGTATAGTTATGCACAATACAAAATAAATAGTAGTTGGAAACTGCTATTAGAGATGCTAATGTGATAATCTGAAGGAATAAAGTCATAAGGTACAGGTGAGCTATTACAAGACATGAGTAAAAGTAATCAACACTCGTAACATCAGGTAGTCGCATCTTATGAATCACAAAATTCACAAATAGACAGTGAACCTGTTAACGATTCCTGTAGCTGTTGCGTCAGATAAGAAAGTGTTGTTTCTGATGCAGTTGTATATTTTGCTGAGCAATGATTCTGATTATGAATGTCGTCTGTTTGACAATTGGCAAAATTCCTTGTCTACTGCTAATCCTGCGTGCATAATGTTTAATTTTAAGTCTGAAATGCGCAATGGGATTGACAAGTCATAATGATACTTGGAATAATTGAATATCAAGTTCAATAAGTGCTACTGCTTTTTCTAACTGTATAAAAAATGTTAAATTCCCAACTCAAGGTTCTTTTACATGAGGATCATACTTAAAATAACCATTTAGTTATACCAATGACTAATTATGTTTACACAATCTCCATTTAGACTTAGCAATATACTAGAAGTATGTGTATCTGCTTAATTTAAAGGGGATTGTCCGTTGACAGCTGATGGCTTATTAAACTTAAGTACATTACCAGTGAACATCGCATCAAGTTCTTACGAATTCACGCTTGATGATTGAATCAGACATTCAGACATAATATTATCACATTATTATTATCTTTTTTGTTCATTCAAGACAAAGCTGTGTTAAGGTACCCGCTTTATATTTTTTATCTATTTTCCGAAGAATACTTCAATTCGATGCACCTTTTATGTACAGTTTCTTAGAGAGAAATGCGAAAATTCCCCTATTAAAGTCTAAATCTAACTGACGTACCTAATTGCATTGCATTAGTGTAATGTGAATGGACTCACAATGCACGAATATCCTTGTAGATGCAGAGATTTCCACTTTTTTCTCTTTTTACAGAATATTGTGTTAAGATAAATCATTTCTAAAAAAGTACTTTGGGTTGATTGGGTACATCGTATACTTGGATACATTGACTTATGGAAAAGTACATCCAAGAGTTTATTTACCAGGGTGTAGCGTCAAGTTTTTGTCTGGAACGATCACAATTGCTACGTGCTTCCCAAAATGAATACATTAAATCATGTCTGTGCATGGTCTGTGCATGCAACTAAAAGAATTGCAACAAAATGTGCGCCGTAGTAGATGCGAAGATGCGACTTGAGACGAATTGAGCCGACAGGCTACTTCGCTACTTGATCTTGTGTATTAAAAATGAAATCCTATTCAATCTGCCTCTAGCCCACGCTTGTTATTTGCTACTACACGTGAATGTATTATTTATTTCTAGTATATAGCAGCTGTTTCCAGTTAAAACAGAAAAAAAAAACATTTCAAATCACATACATTTCATTCAGGTTTGCCATAGGTAATACAAGTAAACATTTTAATAACATGTCAAAGATGTTGTTGAATTGGGGAAACCCCTAGTCTTCCTTTTCTGATCTGAATATACATCCTCCTTAATAATAACAGCCTAATCTTCTTTGCATATTTAACAATTTCGCTAAAAGCTTTTTAAACAAGATAATAGCTATATAGAGCTGTCGTAGACACCTAAAACGACCATTTTTATACAAAGGTCAATGATATTTGTAGGAGAGCAGACTCGGAACAAAACACGAGGTGATTGCATGCTATTTCTTTTACATCTTCCCATAAAAAACAAATCCTCTTGCAAAAAGATCACTTTTTGTGATAAATTCTTGTAAAATCGATGTGACTCACGTTTATTAGCACCAGAAGCTGTCACACTTCATTGAAATTATAGAGGAGATGAAAATCCGACAAAAAGTAGAGCATCCAGCTAATGGAATTCTTCCATGCACACGGGCAATGTAATAATATTAAATGTAATTCTTCAAAATAGAAAAACCCACTGAAATTTTTGGTTGATAAATAGTAAATAACAACTACAATTCTATCAGATTAGTACAAAAAGTGAAAACATCTTCATATGCGACAAAAAGCAGAGTACCTACGCAGTTTAAGTAATGGATTCTCTGAAAATGAATATACGTGACGAAAAATGCAAAATTAAATTATTCGCAAAGAAAAAATAGTTTACGTTTCAAAGAAAAATGCGACAATAGAAAATCCCAGTTTTTGAAGTGTAATTTATAAATGCATGTTATTTGCAATCTTTTTTGCAATGATGCACTGAATAAAAAGTGCATAAAACGAAAAGAGAGTAATTTTCATGAATGTGCATCGTTACCTGTAATTAATCTTTGTGCTGTGAATTATAACAAAGAATTTATGATCTGCAATGTTACTCATGTGCACCGCTATCAAATTACAAATAAAATTGTATGCCATAATTCATAATGAATCTAAACCTACCTAGCCTACGTAGGTCTATACAGATGATAACAATAATATTTAATGCCAGAGCAATAAATGTATTTATTAGGTTCAAGATCACCGACTCGTCGACTAGTCGGTTAAGGCGTCAGTGTGAGTCTGCTGCAGCTAAAACCAAAACACATCGTCCTAGAGCCATAAAAGAGCAGAGTCACACACAACCAACAGTCACTACGAAAGAATTTCAGAAACAACGAATTGGCACTCTAAATCTTATAGTATAGTGGTATAAATGATTGAATTAGTTGCTGAATGCAATAGAAAGTCTTTAGCCATGACACCGGATGCGATTGTTGTCTGTTACAAAGTTGCACTTTGCTCTCCTCTCCTCCGTCCGATCCAATCTCCATCCAAAACATTTATTAAACTACATAACTACAAATTCATATAAAGTATATTTACCGAGCTGCTACTGTAACACCTTAGCGAATGGATATTTTAATTAATTATACAAATGATTTAAGGTAGCATTCCTCTTTATTCAGAATAGAGGAGCTGCTGTGTATAGGAATGCTCTATCTGTCTGTCTCTGGACACGACAACTTTTGAACGGATTGGGGTACATTGTTCAAATCTTCTATGTGTCATCGATCTAGAGGTCCATTCGACAACTTAATTCAAAAATGGGGTCACTGGGACAAGGTCAACTGGGTTTCTGAGGTCATCTCATGAACGCTTTGAGATACACAGTTTTGTACATGTACTAACTTCAGTCTAACGAAAGACTGAGCATGAAAACGGGGTCAATAGGTCAAGGTTCACGGGGTCATTCTAAGTTCATTTCTAAAATAGATATTTTGTTAAAACTCTATAATAGTACTTTTCAAGTAGCATGTTTTGCGTACATAGGGTCAATAGTTCAAGTCCCCGTTGACGCTACTGTGTATTATATCCGTTTAACAATGGTTATTATTCTGTCTTTAGGTACCTATAAAAGTTATAGGTACCTGTAATTAACTGAACTGATAAAAATGTGAGTAATTTGTTAGTAGGTGTATATGGAGGGATAAAAAATCCTTTAAAACTCAAGATCAAATATTTTAACATAATTTAATTGTTGTTGTTTTTATATCCAACCAAACTGAGTTATTCAACTGTTGTGATTTATTAATACAGTATAAGTATAGCAATGTTATAATTCAATGACAGAAAGAGAGGAATTCAGCAAAAGCATTGAAAAGCATCGTAGCAAATAATTTGTTCACTCCACAGTTTGGTTACTAATTTCAGTTTGGCCTTTTATCAATGTAAATTTATATTTTGTTTTCGTATTGCAATTGTACGAGGTAAATAAACAAATTATTATAGGCAGGGCATATATAGACAGGCCATCACAATAGGTCAGGTATCCTCTATACGATATCAGGTATCCTCTATACGATATCAGGTATCCTCGTTGTATATGCACTTCCAGTACGTTTTACTTTATGAGTGGTTTTTGGGCTTTTATTGCCAAATCCAAATTCGCTCTCCTCGTTCCATTCATTACTTTCGCAAAATAAAAAAAGAGCAGTTTAACATTGTAGCATTGGTAATTACTTCTGACTTGACTATCAACTGTGACTTCGATTTTGTAACAATATAAGTACTGGCTATATGGAACGTACATAAAAATTGGGATCATTATTGCATCTGTGATCTGTTCTGCACCGTATTTTACGAGCATACCCATTCATTCACCATTATAAATGCATAAGTATAAGGGAATAACCTTTGAATTACACTTTTAGCTATACGAACCCATTTAAGTAGGTAACATTTGTTTTTTGACTCCTAATACAGATCCAATGTTATGTAACGTGTTTATTTAAAAAACCATCAAGCACCAAAAGAAAATAAGTTCATTTCAATTAGACAAGGTAAAGCAAGTTCATTTCAGTTCACTTATAATCAGTTCACTCACTCACTTGCATCTTATCTTAAACGAAAAACCTTCAAGGCTCATCAACACTTACACAAAAACGCAATAACTCCAAAATTGACTGTCATACTCATATCACGGCTTTCTTATAACTATTTTCATTTCTTTAAGGGTAGGTCAACAATCCTATATTAAATAATTATGTTTCTTTTTGGTCGTAAATAATTCATAAACAGGTAGAAGCTTGCGTCGGTTACAGTCTAACATGTTCATCTACAGCTACACTATATATTTATCATTAGAATGTTTTCTTTTGTGAACTAATGTATCATTTTAGAAGAATATTGCAAGATTATTAGCAAAAAATACAATATGACATTAACTAGCTGGCAAACCGGATTATTTAGAGTACAATGTCCTTCCGAGATTAAATTGTGAAAAAAGGCTAATTTTTCTGCATATAAAAATCTAAAAAAAATGCATCACGGCTACTACCTCTATTCTATTGCGTAAGGATATTCTACTATTCTCCATTCACAATATAAATGTAGGGAGTGCTTACCCTTAATCAATGACATTTCTTATACTAATAGAATAAGGAGTGGTTGTAGCTACCTAGGCTAGATAAATAGGAATTTCTTCTTGCTAGAATCAATTGTGTGAGTTTCTTCACATTGTTTACAAATGAGAAAATTATAATGGGGCTTAAGGGCTATACCCGGCTCGTAGGTATCCACTGAAAATATCCCATGCTTTTTTAACGTTTGTAACGTAAAACTTAAATATCGAATATTTAGTAGAATT
>JABASI010002597.1:0-19133 GCA_019776505.1 Tomocerus nigrus
GGGGGGGGGGGGCTTCAACCCCGAAAGCCCCTCCCTCAATACGCCCTTGGTTCCAGCTAATAAACTGGCGTTATTTCAAGAAGATTCACAATATATTGACAGAAAGCAATTTCATTTTTTATTACCACTGGGTCCTTAATTTCTCGTAGAGAATGATCAACAGAGTTTACTGAAGGCTGAGAAAATATCCAATTTCGAATGAAATTGAATTTAAATACGGTAGGTATATTTATATTATCAGGAAAGCTTATCCACTGGTTTCAATATTATAAGCAATGTTTCGGCTGACTTCCATTTAACGCACAAGTTTGCAAGTAAAGCCTAACACAGTAGTCTTATTTGTAATAAACGTTTTTCCTAAACAAGTCCATTTAATATTTTATTTAAAAAACATCTTTAATAAACTCGACTTAGATAAAGAACACAATAAATAAACAACAGGCGAACTGTAGTACCAATGAGTGAGGCTTGTTTTAAGCAGTCAATGGTGAACACATTTTCAAGTTAAGAAATCAAACCGAACAATAATTTTCTTGGATGGCAGATACCTAGTTTAGCGATCCTAATGCGTTGATATTATTTGATATTGAATATTTTCATATAATTTGAATATCAGCACAACCTCTGAATGTTTCTTGAGGTCCGCAGCCAACTGCGCCAGTTCCATTTTTACAATCTCCCCAAGAATTAGCTAAATAAAATTATTTTCTGTTAATTCATTGCAATTTTAAAATATTCTTAATATCGTAAAATTAATTTTTTCTCTAAATAATCGCAGTTTATTTTACTAAATAAAAACAAGTAAATTTTACATACATGTGTATGGTATACAAATTTCTCCTACCTGCTCTATAATGCCACTGGAAGACGCAGTGGCTACAAGTCAATCTGGGTGGCAACTGAAGAGATACATTGTACCATCCGACATCACTTCCAATGGGATATTTCGTTCCTGTCGTTTGATAGATTTTTAAAGGATATTGATCCAAGCATGACTGTTCCACTAAGCCATAAATATTATTCATGGGACAGAGCTTGAATTCAAAATGACCATTATGACTAGCGGTGATCTCCACTCTAGCTGTCATCACTTGCCCACTTGAGTATATTCTGCTAATTATTCCTTTTCCGTACTTTCCTCCAGCTTCGTTGTCTCTTGGCCGTTTCAGGTGATAAGCATCCCCACATTCTCCACATCTCCCTCCGTTCTTTCCATGCTGAACCTTTTCGTAACAATACATATTTCCCAAATCATTTTTGGAACCAAATTGTCGTGTATAAAATAGTTATTACTTTATTTATATTGATGGCAATTCAATGTCATATGAAATGCTTCTCTATAAATCTGTTTACAAACAGATATTGGGATAAAAATAGGAATTTAATTCGTTCAGAATAACAAACACAATGATATAGAGATATGAAAAATTTAATTGAAAAGAAAATTAAATAGTTGATTAGTTAAATATGGCTAAGGACTACTCAGAATTAGCGCGCCGCCAGCACGAGCACGTATTGACTTAGGGCGATTTGGTTAAAGGTTTTGAAATCTACATGAATTAGAAACGCTTAAAAATGCATTTAATAATAGGAAAAATTGGGGTTATTATATTAACAAAATTTGATTTTTGTATATTTAACTAAATAAATTTGCAAAAATCAGCTTCATATCAGTGCAGATTTTTTTAAAAAAAATTTTGTGTTCTTTTACTACTCTCAATGTTTTTTCAGAGTCTCGGAATCAGGTTTAGCGGAATTTATACCTAAAGTACACCGGTTCGGGCAAATCATGCAATTCTGCAGCACAAAATGAATTCAGAATGCACCTGGACCAATATTACATTGGTTCTCCTCATTCTTAGACCAAGACCTAGTTCTTTCAATGGCAAATTATATTCTCTCGTTCCCAAAACTTTCTTTCTAACTCTGAATAGCCCTTAAATATAACGTAAATTGAATAGTTAAAGGGTAGCAACATAGTTTTTTAATTGATTTTACACTTATATTTTCTCCAGCAGAAAATTAGGGGTGTCAAATACATAGATTTAATATATTTTATTTGTATTATTCGAATAGGAAACAATAATATATAGAAAACTTACATAGGCTCCGCCACAAAATAATTGGTTGTCTTCGTAATTAGGTTCCAATGGCAAATGACGAAACTCTGGCAATCTCCAGAGAGAAGATCGACTAGGAGGATCCATCAGACGACCTGTAGTATTAATAGTATTTTTCTAAAGTTCTATTTTCTTAATAAAAAATCGAAATAATAGTAAATGGAACAAACCGTGAGAAGCAACTTCGAGGAGGGAGCAAGAGATCACCATTAGTATCATTGCCAGAGTAGCGAGTGAACTGGTGGAAAGTTTTCTCATTTTCATGAGTTTGAACGTCTAAAGTGTAAATGATCTTTTCTCGCCTGTTTGTCTAGCCTTAAGTCGCAGTCTATGTAGATGATCTTCAGTGCTATCCTGTTTGTTTCTTTCATTCAATTGTGTCTGGCTGCCAATACTTAAGTTGTGTCTTGTGTCTAAATGCTAATGTATTTTTTCAAAGTGGTTGGGTAGCTTGCTTTGCTAGACTGTGTGTCGACAGAAAAAGTGCGAGGTGAGCCAAAATGTGAATATAATGCAGAACAGACAATTATATTGGTATTTATACGGGAAATTGTTTACGGTGCGAGAGCAATGAAAATGCACTAACAGACCAATAATACCAAAGTATTATTGTCTATACCGTTTTTATATTATCTTTGATGACAATGATTATCAGTGATCAAACTGTATGTGTAAAAGTTCAATAGATCAGTGTAGTTTACTTTTGTATACATTTAATGCGCAAAAGACAAAGCGACCCAATCAATGTGACTGGATGAAATCGAATGTCCAATCGGCCTATTTATGAATAACTGTAAACCGGTCCCCTTCCAATTACATGAGCCTAAGTCAAGTGCATTACTCTTTGCTTCTCTTTATTTATCTTCCAACAAAACTAAATTATAGTCAGCATTTCCTACTGATTTACATACAGCAGCCACATTACATTTTGTCGCTTATATGTAACTAACTGTAACGGCAAAATGATTCTTATGCCATAGTCATACCTTAATAGTACTTACACTATACTACATCATCCTACCTAAACCTTAATAATAATATTATTGCATTGCCATGCCGGAATAAATAAGATGTATTAAATCATAGGCAAGGGATTCGCTAGAGAATGATAAGAATAGGTACGGCTTAGTCTATAAGCTTCAGCAGCTCAGCCCTCGTACGTGGAGGCGGAAATATTTATTTGAATTCTCAACCAACGGGATTGTCAGATGCCACCACAAAGTGACATAAGAGAATCCAATTGGCTGCCGTGTGTGCTAAAAATATTGGACAACGAAATCAAGCTTCTTTTTTACTATTCTTACAATCGCGAAGCGGTAAATTTGTATTATGTGTAAAAAATTAACATTGAGCATAAGCACCCCCGCCCCATCAAGCCATATCCAACTACAGTGTTTTCATTGGCCACCCTTTCTTAAGTGTCAATATACTCGGTTTAACACTGTACCGTAGTAATAAATTAAATGATCCCGCTGACAGACGGGGAAATAAATATAAGAATTGCTCTGTTACCTCTGGTTTTCATTTTTGTCCAATATTATAATATTTTGTTACGAATTTATATTCTACAATATGATATGGTACGCTAAATTATAAATGTAAGATTATATAACACTGTATGGATGCAGAACAGCAGAAGTGAATTTAGTAAATACAATATTATTATTGAGAAAGAATTTGTAGCCTTAAGAGTGAATGCGTGAGGGGGAGATAATGAAAATAGAGTTCACTATAAATGACAAAGTTGATGAACAGGACCTAATGTCTAAAGGATCACCCTAGTAGACATTTGGTTGAAATGTAAACGAATTATAAGATACGTAGGTATATACTCACAATGATGTAAATAATTTAATAGTTTAAACTATCAAGGATTTTACAAGCACTTGTGTCAACAATTTAGCATCAAAGGTTTAGTTTTATGTAGAGTATTAGCATAAACCTGCGTTTAAGAAACAAAATAAAACATTTAAGATTCTCGTCAAGTTTATGACACTACGGTATATGCGAGTGTTTGTGAAAGCGTAGGAGACAGCACGCGTGAATATTTAATGTAATTGCTTTCTGTGTGTGTTGAGTTGTTGTCTTCAGATTCCCACTTGCCTCAAGCAGGCAAAATCTTGAGGGAACGACGAAATGAAGTTTCGAAATCTCTTACTTACAAGTACATGGAGGACAGAGTATAGTGGCTTCTATAGTCCAGTAGAAGGATACTACAGGCCGTGAATGCTAAATCTCCTTCTCCTGCAAATAAAAGCAAGTTTAGTCGGCCAATCCAGTCAGACAATATAAAGATTAGCATAATATTGCCTATAATATTATATTCTAATATCGGTGAGGATGAGATGGCTGTTTGTCTCATACGTAGCACAGGAAGCACGATCTTTGCTCTTTGGTCAGATAGAACACTGGACTTCTACTTGAGCTGGCTCATTTAATTTTTGATATTTATCACCATGAATTATAAATGTTCTCCTTCCCTAGATATTATGCATGCCACAAACAGAGAAGAAGGTGAAGGCTTCTGTTTCAAGTTGACCTGACCTCCTTTATATCTCTATCGTAATTAACTATCGAGTTTTGACTATGCTTCAGATATAACTAGACGACGGCTCACGTAATTCGTTTTCAGATAACTTGCTATTTCGTGTCTTCCTCGTAATATTCAGTTTCTCAAGATATAATTCTTTCATTAAGTGTTTGCCTTAAGGTTATCTACTACATCAACCCAAAGCCCAACACTAGCCTTGCCCTTCTTTCCTATTCATCATTAAATACCGGAATTGCCTTACAGAGAAATGAGCTGTGAACATCTTATTTGCCACATGACAACATAACCAAACACGACAAACATAAAAGGAAAGCCTTTGTTGCTATCAGGATCAGGAGTTTGGGAACTTACAGCCTTTCTGGACCAAATAATATTTGAACCAAACACTTGATACAAATAAATTATCTTACAGGCCAGTAGATCATTGAAAATAAAAACTTTGAAATGCAAATGCAGCTGCTACACCAAATCAATACGCATGTTATCCTAGTTTTAAAGATATATACGAATATCAAAATATAAATAAAGTGTGCGAGGGGATATATATCTTAGATTGTAGGTAGGTGATAGATACATCGAAGTTAATTTACATTTTTGTGGACAAAGTATTTACTATAATTTTCGCTGAAGGCGACCTAATTCGTTTGACTAAAGGCTCCAATTTCACTTTTTAGGCAAATAACTTCACCGTGACAAATGTAAATAATTTGTATTATAAAATGTTCTATTAAGACAAGCATTTACTGTGTACCTAATAATAAATTACAAATTGCAATTACAGTACAGTACAGTAGAACCATTTGAGCAACCATAGGGCAGCTAATACCTATTTAGATTTACCAATCTACCTTCATAGGTATTACTAATTTTCACATCATCAAGCATCGTCCAACATAATAGAAATAAAAATCCAACTATATTAAAATATTGAAACATCGCAAATAATTATAAAAGTCATGCAAAAATGAAAATGAACAGGGCAAGACAAGTATTTTAAATAGGTAATAAGTACTAACTACCTACCGTATTTTCCGAAAGAAATACCATTAGGTACCATATACTTATTTTGCGGGACATATTTGAGAGAATAACAAGAATTAGGAACCTAGTTTCATAATGAGGAGAGGACATGTTGTTACATATTTGTATTTCCAAGTTATGCTGCACATTATAACTTAGGATTTTTGTATGGAGGCAGGGTTTACACTTGAACGGACCAGTTTAGCCATTGTTACCTAAATACGCCATCCCGAGAGAGCTATAAATCTTTTACTATTGTATTCCGGAAATACGGTAATTTAACTCACAGGACAACTATAATAATGTAAATGAAAGTAGACTACAAAATAAAAATTTTATGTGATGTGATAATATATGTAATTACATTGAATTTAATCTACTGGTGTTGAAATTCGATATAAGTATGAATAGATGCACAAGGCTTCTGTTTTTATTTTTCTACAAGAGTTTACATTAAATAGTTTATTACTGGTAGTTTATTCAAACATTATGTATTATAATTTAGTGGTTAAAAAACATTATATCACTATCAATTGTTATAAAGCTATTTCAAGCATTTTTATCCCTATCGAATATTTATAGCAAAAAATTACGGTCTGTCTTCATGTTCAATACGTTGCATTAGTACTTTTTGTTGTGCTGTAGTGGATGTTCCATTTTTTGATTTTTGGTGGATAGTAGCTACTTCGAAAATGCGGAACTGTATTAAATAAAGCAAGAAAACAAATTTGTTGATTATGTATCCGGCGTATTGTCTTCGCAGTTTCATTTTAAATGTAAAAAGTATCCAAATATAAAAGCAATTATACACAGTGGTTTCGTAGTATTTTATAAACAATTAAAGCTAACAGCAACAGGAATAACAGCATTAAAATTCCATTTAAACTCACATTGTACGCCCAAGAGTAAATATAAGCTGAATTTAATGCATAAATAATAGTACTTTGCATTCATGTTGTGATAACAGAAAAAACATCTAGATCAAACATGTTCTGATAGCTACAGGTATGCAATCAGCCAATTGGTACAATTTACAAAGCAGATAACAAAATTGACTGGAAAACATAAACATGTAAGTACATATTTGGTGCATAAGTTATAAATTCGATACATTTGCTATGTATAGGAATTCCTGTATTGCTCCATGGCCTTTTTATTTTATTAATGTCAGGTAAAACGACTGTCCTTCCGACAATAATTGCACAGTTACAATATTGCTATTAAATATAATTAGGTTATCCCAATTTATTTACCTCCATATTTGATACACCACAGACAAAAAATAGCCCGGACTCATGGAGCAACTAATTTCCAGTACCTATAATAGCTGCATAAATTCCAACTTACATAACAAGCGTATAATATTATTATTATGGCAGGACACTACATAATTAATGCGATTAAATTATAATAAAAGACACATTTTAATACATTTAGATTCCCAGCAACAAGACAATATCAAGGGAAAATGTAATTAATTTGGGAAACATTAAATTTATGCAACTGGTACACACTTAAGCATTGGGAGCTTATTTTAAACACTGGATTGACATGAGAAAAATTGTAGGTTGAGGGATTCGTAATATGGAAGCGATTTACTTTGAATTTGGGAAATTTTGTATGATATAGTTTTTCAATTTGCAGTGCAGAGACATGTAATTGTGTTGAATATAGTTAGAGACAGAGACATTTAATTTGTCCGAAGGAAACATAAATATGTAAAGAAAGGTTGACATGTCCCACAGTAAAAGTTCCCATCTTCACGGGCCAAAAAATACGACGGTGCATAAATTTCAGATTTTCCTAAAGTTTCAACCCTATTTATCTTATCTGTATCTTGCGTGAAAAGTTAAGTAGATTCAACTACATATCATTATATAAGGTTAATTTATTTTGGCAGAAATATTTCAAAAGGCATTTAGCCGTAGAACAGGAAAATGACAAGATTAAAAAAGGGGCTAATTAGCGTAATGTAATTGAGATACCCAGCAATCCAGGGTGTCAATATTCACGTTTCAATATACCTACGTACTTATAGCAGCGTCTACCTTACTGGTAAGTGTCTGTACCAAATTGGAGGTTTAAAATTCTTAAAAGTTTAGGACATTGAAGCCACATTTAGACAATCAGATTTAGATTACGAAATCGACTTTGTAGGCTCTGTTCACATAGTAATAATGAGTATCCCGCGCGAGGGATATTTTAAGATTGTATATCCCGCGCTGTGTGAACAGACCCTACAAAGTCGATTTCGTAATCCAAATCTGATTGTCTAAACGTAGCTTCAGCGTTCATTTACAATTTTCCGACCTCAAAGTAAATTTATAATAATGCCAATTAAACTTTGACATAGTCTATGAAATAATACCTGAGGTCCATCGAAGGTCATTTTACGAAATTCTGGAATGAAAGTAAGGAAGTAGATATCCAGTAAACCAGCCATAACCCACTCTGTTGTCGTAGACAGAACACGAAGTGTCCAACCCCCATCTGTAGGTTCCCACCGCAAAGAATCCTCACCTGAAAATAACAAAAGATTTTTATGGCATGTACATTCGGTAAGAAATACTGCGTAGGCAACTGAAAGGTATTTGATATTCAACAGACAAATAATCTTAAAGTAAGTTAATAAAGTAAAACAGCTTCTGATATAAATTTTGTTTACTGCTATTAGCATTACCGACAAACTGTTTAAGGGAGAGGATCCCGGAAGTAAAACTGATAGTGAAAAGAACAGCGCAAAGGAATCCATCTATCATTCTGAAGTACGCCAAGCCTGTGGATCCAAAAATTGGTGTTGTGTGTAATGTCAGAAAACCCTAAAGAATAAATTGGTTACATTTTATCAAACAATTAATTTACAAATGTACAAAAAAATTAAATAGACTTTATGGCAAGTTGTCAATATTTTATTGAAAGCAGTACTTGAATCATCATGAAAATTGAACCGCCCATAAACGCCATAAATGCTCCAATGACGTGTCCCAAAATTATATGTGTCTCTTGGAAACATCCAACAACACTGACGCCAAGTGCAGCAACACATCCAAAGAAAAGTCCTACTTTATTCATTTTGGCCAATGAGGGATTGCTAATTTTTGTCGTTCGGAAAACTTCTTCGATAAGTTTATATCGAATGTAGGCCGTTATTCCAACTAGAGGTAACAATAGAGATAACACTTTAAAATTACTTCAATCCTCATGGACACATTAGTCATGTGCAACCCCAATTTGCCAAAAAATAAAAACTGTCCAGGGAAATGGCAGCTTAACTTACTAAGTACGGCAGCTATATTGAGGAGTTGGGAAAAAATACATAATTCCGGTGAAACCGTTCCAGTGTCCGAGATATACGAGAAAAAGGCATAGATGTGCTCTTTGCTAACCGCAATTGAGAAGCTAAAAAAGAATTGTATGAATTGGTACTATATTAATAAATTATTGGTCATTTATAAAATCAATGTTAATATCCACAATATTTCCGCCTATAGTGAGTATTCGTAGTAATGTTTGCAAATTCCATTACGAATTGAGTTTTCTATTACGAAGTTATAATAAAAAATGACGTAATAGCGAGTTTGCGTTTAGAATTTATAAAGTTTATAAAGCTTAAAAATTTTGAAATTTTCATTTATAACATTTATAAAGTAATTCGAAATTCATAATTGTCATAAACCGGAATTGTATATGACATTTATGAACTTCAAATTATTTTATACATGTTACAGATGAAAATGTCGAAACTTTATAACCTTTGTAAATGATATAAATATTAGCGACGCACAACTCCCTAATTTTTTCCCGTTGGCATACGATGATTTATTTACTATTGTCTAAATAATATTCCAGTAATTATTCCACTTTCGCAAATAAATATGATATTTTATAACACATTCACGTTTACAGTGGACAAATAAGTAATACGACTTGGATACAGGCAAGAGTCGTCATGGCATCGTGGCGTGGTATCAGGTTCAGGAGGGTTCAATAGAGATTTTTTTAAATTAGATTTGAGAAAGTCTATAAGGGACAGAAAAATCTCTCATTATTTGCATTTTGCCATGAAATTGAAATTCATGGGTACAAGTTAAAAATGCGCATAGTAGGTACAATGCCATTTTGATATGCTGGTGTTGGGTTTTCCCTTGGTGGTGCAGTATAATTACGTACTCGAAAATGTACTCATTTTTGGCTTCCCTTGCTCGAAATTTCCTAACATGGCAATCTGTGGAAGTTTTTGAAGAATTTCCAAAAATTCCGTTCTGTAAACCGGTTAATGATAAACATCTCCGTACAAGTTGATTTGTATTCGATTTACATTTATTTGATCAGCAATATACTTTATGAACAGGCAGGTCCCAAACCTTTAAACTATTTTTACACTTTGACTCTAATAATCTCTCAACTATGTATTTAGTTTTTCAGATGTTTACATCTCCTTGACAGAAAATGGTGTATCTATTAAATATTAATTGCCGACGTGTATGTTTTGAGAAAATGGTTTCTCGCTCATACCCTAAAGTCAAGTTCATGAATAATACACCCTATTATTGGCATGGCATAAGAGCGAAAAATTAATCAACCATATCGCTCAGTAATATTATTAACGCAGTATATAGCATACAAAACAAAGCCTTTTATTCATTAGATTTAGTAGACCTAAGAACTAATTACACGGCTTGCCTTGGTCATGTAACGGAACTCAACGGAAGTGTTATTATATCATAATGCCCCTATTCGCAAACACACCACAAAATGTTGTGCAGCACTCTCTCAGAGTACATGGTTCCGAAGTAAATTACGGAACGGAACAAGGTGTTGTCATGTGTGGTGTGATGTCATGTCAAGTACGAGCTCTGAATATTCTATCTAATTTTAGTAAACCACATGCATCAATGACTGAACTATAAATGCACAAAAATCATTTTATGCCTGAATACCTCCCTCACCAATTTAGAGCAAAATCTTTGATGCATAAATAATAATAAAATTCTTCAATAATATTTTTAGATAAAATAAAGTATAGATGTTATTGCACTTACGTGATTGCAAATGTAACAGGAAAAAGTATGGCAACCGAAAGGGGAAAATAGTGGAGTTTACTTGTCTCGGTCATTTTTTAGTTTTTCGTCAAAAATGTGTTCGAGATTGGGTAACAAAAGTGAATTTTAGGTTTCGCACTCCGTGTCAAGAGGTAGAGAAACTTAATAAATCCGAATTTAGAAAGATTTATCCACCACGACCTTCCAAGCGATGGTACTCACTTCCCTTTCCTAAAGTACTTAATGAACTTTGGTGATGTTTGTGAAAATGAGCAAGGCAGTGTTCACTTTTAAAGTTTTGTGTCAACTACAGCAGACAACGATGTTTCCCCTGCGTTTATTGCTAGATTAACACATCGTACGCCTTGCTAATCGAAGGTTACAATGAAACAAATGCTAAAAGCATGTACAGCTTTCTGATGTATAAATACACATTCACACTAATACAGGCATTACTCAAGTTGAATAAGATACGGCAGGTAGTGTAAACAAAGGCTAATGTTTTAGCAAACAGAAATAAAGGTTGTCACTTCACTGTCCGACTAACTGAGATGTGATATCTCAAATGAATTTATATTTCTATTTTTACAAGCTCTAAAGGACGAGCCATCGAAGAACGATGATAATAATTTATCTCGTTATTACCAAACTCCTCGTTTGGTTCCCATCTCCGAGAATTGAATTATGTAACAGAATATTATGTACATATCCGAGGTCCGAGATGATATAATCAACACTTAAACGGTGACTAATAGCTTTATGATTACATAAGTATTTCCGCCAGAAAAGAACATTATTTGACATCCATTATAGGACGTCACTGCACTGTTCCTTGAATTGCAATTGGCAATAAAGTATCATTCTTACTTTTACCGAAAAGAAATGCATTGCTGCCTACCAAAACAAAAAAAGTCTTGGAGCGTTCTGCAGAAAAATTACCTCATGCCGAGTTAGAACTCTGAAGAATTCTGTTGATATTTATTATCATGCTTCAGTCAATACGCAAAAGCGCTTCAACAGTATGAGAACGATTTAATATCTATACCGGAATTTAACAGAAAGTTCACACCAGAGAAAGATTGTCTTTCTTGTATTTTCAGGCCATTAGGTACATACTTATTTAAGCATTAATTCTCTTTGATTTGTACAATTAACCGTTAATTACTTATATAATAAAATATAACTAAAATTATTAAATTTTTAGTTTCACTAGATTAGTTTTTTAGTTTCATTGAATTTGAAAGTATTATTAACTATGTAAGTTAAGGACTTCATTTGAGAAATGGAGCAATATTGTTTGTCTTTTTTAAGCGTTCTTTTACAAAATACAGAATTCTGTCGGTTCATATTTTTGGACCATTTTAATTTCTTACCGAGTAAATTCTGTTAATCTTAGGACCTTACAACTTTCGATCTACAATTTTGATACAAAAATTGGGTCAATTTCAAAAGGGATTTAGTTGGCTTCGTTTCGTCAGAATTCTGGTGGAACTTTTTTGATTCGGTAAGTATTCTCTAATTAGGCAATTTTTTAAATAGTCCAATAGCTGTCTAGTCTCCAATTACAACATGCAGGCATTAAGATAGTTAATTTAGACAATTTAAGTATGCAAGGTTTTAGGATCGTCCCTGGCAGTCGTCCGTTTTTACATCATGCACCGATTTTGATTGAGTTCATTTTTTCGTCCAATTTGACGTTTGATATTTTGAATTCCTCATTTTAACAAACTAAGTGCCCATCGGCATTTTCTATGGATTTTTCAATATTTTTTAGGGAATTTTTAACAAGATTTTTGGGTTCCTTGTTCCTTTCATAAGTACCTAAAAATAGATTTTAGGGACTTTTTCAATTATTCTAGGGTCCCATTAAATGACATCCCAACTTTATACAGTCGCAAAGTTCACTGAGATTAAAAATTCCATAAGTAATTTCTGTAGTAGTGACGTAATACATATAGCCCGGCAAATGTCAGTCGCTGTTGCATGTCTCATTTAGTAGGTAACTGAAATATTTATTATTATTGTTTGTCACATGCGACAAAGTTCACTGAGATTAAAAATTCCATAAGTAATTTCTGTAGTAGTGACGTAATACATATAGCCCGGCAAATGTCAGTCGCTGTTGCATGTCTCATTTAGTAGGTAACTGAAATACTTATTATTATTGTTTGTCACATGCGCTCGTATACGTATAAGAACATGAGATTCCTGCAAAATGCACTCATCGAAAATTAATCATAGCCGGTTTCATGGACGGACAGCGTAACTTCGTAAGCGTTTGGGTTTAAAGTACAAGTACAACTAAAGTACCTATCTGTATGTGGAAGTGAGAGTGACAAATGAAATTATCCATCTACCAATGTAGCACTGACGCATGACCATAGGCGTATTGAGGGGGGGGGGGCTTTTGGGGCTGAAGCCCCTCCCCCCGAAATCCAGGAAAAGAGGGATTTTTTCATTTATTATTATTGTTTGTCACATGCGCTCGTATACGTATAAGAACATGAGATTCCTGCAAAATGCACTCATCGAAAATTAATCATAGCCGGTTTCATGGACAGCGTAACTTCATAAGCGTTTGGGTTTAAAGTACAAGTACAACTAAAGTACCTATCTGTATGTGGAAGTGAGAATGACAAATGAAATTATCGATCTACCAATGTAGCACTGACGCATGGCCATAGGCGTATTGAGGGGGGGGGGCTTTTGGGGCTGAAGCCCCTCCCCCCGAAATCCAGGAAAAGAGGGATTTTTTCTAAAAAATATCGAAAATTTTCGCGCTTCGCGCGATTTTATGTTGTTTTTAGGCCATTTTTGACCCATATTTGACAAAAAAGACCTAAATTTTTCGCGCTTCGCGCGAATATATGTGTTTTATATGTCCATGCAAAATCTCAGCCCCCTCCGAAACTGGGTTCTGTATACGCCTATGCGCATGACGTATGTATTTTTGTTAAATAATGATAATTGTCCTAGCAAATTTTATACCAATGACATTGGTGAATAAGCATGATTGCACTAATTTTATTTTGTTCGGAGTAGGTATAGCCAATCCTTCATCAAGAGGAACATCTTACATTGACATCTTTCATGGACAAAGTACTATGCCAGAAATAAAATACAAACAATCTTTACAATAATTTATTTTTTCTTTACATTGGAAACGATATTCCGTTGGAGAAATCATGAAATACACGTGTCTGTGCATTATTTTAAAAGTTCAACCCTATCGTTATCATGACTTCCAAAGCAAATGAATGANTTAAAAGTTCAACCCTATCGTTATCATGACTTCCAAAGCAAATGAATGAAAATGAAGGCATATTTATCCGACATTGCAACATTTTTGGGTTTTTTGCAAAATCTCAGAAAGTTTAAAAAATTCCACGAAAGAAGTAAATCGACTAATGAATTCAACGTCATTGGGGGGAAATAATTTCGGTTATGTTTTTGTACCCAGGGCAGGGAATGTAGAGGATTTGACAAGGAAAGACGAAAGTTAAGGTAGGTGTGGAATTTTACTGATGATGTACAATTACATATATTGGAACTTGGGGTAAAACGAATTAACATTAATGTCTGTAGCTCGAAGATGCCGTACATATAGACTGCACTCTGTATTATTATTTTCAGACATAACATACATTCTTCAACGGTTTCCTATTAAAGAAATGAAAAATTTGAATCAAGGAAATAATTGAAATAAGTGCATATGTACAGTTATGTGTTATTTCTGATGAAAATGATAATTGAAATTCTACAATATTATCAGGCTATTTATCTATAAATTTTACTTAAACGAATACAATATAAACACAATTTTCTGTTGCTATTTATTACAAAAAAACCCTACCTACATATATTAGCAAGTCATCGCGCATCGCTTGCAATCTGCAAAGCTTTCCTGTGAAATATAATTGGCCATTGGTCATTCTGGTTAGTGCAGTGGGAACAAACTTCCTTAAAAATCGATGTCTGCATCCACCACTTTCCCTCTGTATCCCAAATTTTATTAAATAGACACTGCAGTTTATTTGTTATAAAACAATTTTCCTTAGGAAATTAATCCCATGGTAATGTGAAATGTGATATGCTATCATCACTTTTGCACGTGTTCAGTAATTGATTTCTGTCACTAATGAATATCTGAATATGATAAGCTTGCTTGCCCATTTACAGATTTGTGTGTTCATTTACCACTCATGTATTTTATTTCCACTGGCACTCAACGCAAAAATCAATCTTATCATTGACGAATGTGACACATTGGTTTTGCAACTATTTGTCTCTGCAAAAATGTCATTTGCCCCTATCGTTACTCACTCACTACTACTGCTAAACTTCTGGCGACAAATTATTTATCACCTTCTCTATTCTTTATTATCGGTTTTGAACCGTGAAACTAGGTTAGATGATAGATTTGTGCCATATGGTGTGTGTTTGCAAAATAAGGATATCCATTTTTAATGCTGGAGTACTTCATATAGGTAATTGTATTTATAAGTAAATAGTCTGTTAACGAAATTACATGAGGCGGATTTCTAACCCTAAAGCCTTGCATACTTTGGCTCTTTTCAAAGTATTAAAACATTCTTCAGATTTAGATAGCCATTCTTTTAAGTAAACAATAACAGGTACAATATCCAGGACATAATTATCGGATTCTTTTCGAGTTTCCTTCAAACCAACTCACAACCCTCATTTACCCACAACTGATTAAGTATTTACTAAATTCCGTGGGCGAAAAATAAAAGATTGTATGCAAAAGTAAATAGTTTGTAAGATATGTTTCAACTTGAAAGATTTCGTGGAAATCTTGTCTCTAAATTAAAATCTGTTCCCACAGCAATACTTAGATACATACAACACCAAATCTGCTTCACACAATTCAATAAAATCCATTTGCAGGGAATGTTCAGTAGTTATGCCTGACGATGTCCGGTTTTATGCCATTTGGCAACATTAACATATACATATATAGGTAGCTTTGTTTGGGGCACGATCTCACTTAACAAATATTTATCATTTTGTAGCACAAGTAACTCACCAATCACCATACTTCTGAATATTAAAACTTGTATAATTTGTGCGGATTGTTTATTTCTCCAATCTCATTTTTCTGTAATTCCATTCGTTTGCACAATTAAATGTAGAATGCCAGTTATTTCATTTCTAATGAATGGCTGCAACACAATTTTTATAATTAAAGAGAAGATATGACGACTCCTCTGCTGATTGATAATTACTTTTATCAGCTTCAGGAGTTTTTGACCTACGAAAAGATTAATTGATATTAGTGAAAAGCTGGAATGTTTTTGCAGAGAACTTCCGAGGAATGTGGCTAATTTTCGTCTGTATGAGTTTTTTTTAAATTTGAACTGTATCTCCCAATCCGAAACAAAAATTACAAAAAACAAAAATTCACCAATATCAATACTGTCTTTGTAGGTCAAAACAGTAAGAAATTATTTCTACTTTATATTTCAAAACGAATCGTGGGTGTAGTTATTCATAATTTTGAATAATATCTACCTATATAGACTGTCCTTGCCCATGATTATTCAACTTCCTAATTTATATCCATATGGTTTCCAACCTTAACTATCTGCTGTTCTCATTACATAAATAAAATTTGAAAACCGAGCTATAAAGTTATAAATAGTGTTAACTATGGACAAGCGAATGATTATTAAAAATTTCACTTTTTTACATAAAAAAATTTTAATTCATTTTCATAGTCCACATTCCGGATCAAAACTCTGCCACTATATACGGTTAAATGGGCAAAAACACGGGACATTGGGAAGGCTAATCTTTACGTTTCATTATTATCATCAATAGTTATTGGTAGAAAACAACTCGACTATTAGAAATTAGTATATTATAATGGGAAATCCATGCATGAAATTAAAAAATATATATTGCCGCTGAGTTTTCAGGATTTCCCTGATTTATTAAATTATTAAGAAGCAGGTCACATATAGCAGACAGAGCGTATATTAAAAATATCAGCGTCCGAAATTGCCCACAGTTCGAGATATATATTGCCATGTAAAGTTTTTTACCAAAAGTGCCCGAAAGTATCTAACAATAAGTTACGATAGAGCACCTGCTCTATGGTAACCGGTTACCACAGAACATCTAATTATTTTAACCTAACCTAACGTAACCTAACTTAAAATAATGAGACTAGTTACCATAGAGCAGGTGCATGTGCTCAGTCGTAACTCGTGTCAGTCGTGTCCCGAAAGTACACATAATACATACATTTAACTGAAGATGGAGTGCTACATAATAAAAGGACTTCTTGAGCATTATTACAAAAACGTATCTTGTGCCCCTCTGAGGTAGTTCTAAAATGTGCAAAAATATCTTTTTCCCTCTCCTGGAAAGTCAATCTTTCTTTTGAGACTAACTTTGTCTAGATTGATTGAGATTTATATAGTTATCCATGATCAGTCTGCAGGTATAGGAAAACAGACGTAAATGGATCTGTTACATCCTGCCTGACTTTAATACCCATAATATTTAATATGCTATATGATAATGAATACTGAATGTTCATGCGATTTACTTATTTCAAGGGAGTATGATTACTCATTGGCTGAAATGAATACCAAAATTAAAGCAAAGGCAGAAAAATTTCCACGGAAAACGTAACGAATTTATTTTGTTTCCACTATTAAACAAAGATGTACTCGTTCAGTATCCAGATGGTTTTCACCGTAGATGGGAGATATTTATTTAATTACATTCTGATTGATTGGTACATAATAGCATAATACAATGTAACATACTTTTATTAATATTTTACAGATTATAGCAAACGCTACTCTGATTGATATTTCAACTGGAGTCACGAGTCACTACATATTTACTAAATACCTCACAATTTTTCTTATAGCGTTCTAACGAGATGATATATATCTACCTACTTATTTACATGATCACTACATAATGTACTACTGAGTTAACGGAAAGTACAGTATGCACACAACGACAACGACAACTAACACATTGGACTCGACTGGAACGTAGTGGAAAGATGTTCAATTTTATTTATTATATGGTGAGGCAAAAAAACTTTTTGGCTTATTCACAACCAGTGTTCAACTTAAATTGAAAACACCTTTTACAACTCAATATCAAATAACAACAAAAAGTCAAAGATACCTAAGATAAAAATCTTTAAAATAATAAGGAACAACAGTTGACACAAATTGCGGTGTACATCACTTTTTGTATGGGGTATGCACGCTACTTGCTAAATATATTTTAACTGACAACAAGCACTGTAATTTAAATTATCTTGAAGCATTTGTAATTGTAGTTTGTCCTAGCATGTAATATTGTGGTTCCCAAATCCGTTTCATAAGCAAATAGACATACAACACACTACATATTAAGTAATATTTATCATATTTTAATGTTGCACTAAGATTAATACAACAAGTAATCTTATTATCATGAATAATATCTAACATGTCACTTAATTAGGCATTTAACACATTCATTTACGCACTAAGGTACTTTAGTATTTAAAGATATCTGGAATCTGTACATCAACAATAAGAAACATCGTCATAATATCCACTTACTAGATATATACGTAGACTATATACGACTTTGAGTAAAATAATATACTTTAATATATTTCTATGATAATTCTTCTTTTTTAATTTAAACATGTATAATTAACTACCTGGTCGCATCGAAATAATTATTCTAGATGGAATAAACCAAAAATACATCATATCATATGTACATACAAAAAAAGCATAGAACAGGTCAAAATAGGCTATCAAAATACTCAGATCGAGTCACATTTCCTATGGCCTATCAATTACTTAAATATTTCAGATCAGGATCAGACAGACTTCGTTTCTATACTTTTACACTAGGTACCAAGGTACCTAACTATACAAAAATCTTTTGATAATTGGCACAATGCGTTGCCTTTCCATTTCATGTATTAACGCGTATTTATTTGCGTAATACACACTTTCTTTCTGACTGTGACTGTAACATAAACGTACAAGCTATGTAACTTTCGTTTTTCACTTCCAAATAATACGAGGATGCTTTACATTTATACATCACCAGTACAATGATCAAAAGACATGGAGTCTTAGCATTAGGTACTATACATTTCTGTGTTAAGTAAATAAGTCATCTCCGTTGATTTACGTTATCTTCTACAACCTCATTCGATGCTTAATGGACGATCTGACATTTAACAAGCAATATTTACTAAACCTTTATACTATTACATAATGTACCTCTATTAAAGCAAACATTATTACAATACATGCGTACCACTTTAGGAATTATTAATTATTTTTAAAACTCGTAAATGTGGATTTGAGAAAAATGTCACCAAGAACGTCTTCATATTTTATT
>JABASI010002598.1:0-19129 GCA_019776505.1 Tomocerus nigrus
GGTTTATGATTTAAAAAATGTCTTTCGATCGACTGAGTACCTATACTCCTTCTGGGGCATATACATTTTCCAGCATTACAATTGTTAGAAATTAGAATGTTTGCTGTAGATGTAAAACTTGATTTTAGAGCAGCAATAAACATTGAAAAAATAGAAAATATTTGGGATGTGTAAGTAGAAAAACAGTGTACTCAGTCGTTATGTCGGGGTGTCTTGTAAAATCTCCAAATTGTCCAGATATCGACATATTTAATGATTATTATGTATTTGTGTTAATATAGCTTGTATCTTGTTTGAGTGAAATCATTCGTACGGATATTGTCACCGAAAGCACACCCAGAGTCACAAAAGGATGTCGAAAGCAAGTTCGATATCTTGTTATGTCCAAGTTACAGATTGAAAGTGACAAAGGCGATACTAATTCCGTGTATTCTGTTTGTAGGTGAGTTGATGGATGTTGTTTTCTAAATAATATATATCATGTGACAATAATATATTACTGGAGTTAAAAATCGTTACTAATGTCCAACAATTTTTTCATAGTAAATATGTCCAACTGTTATGCTCGGATGTCCCCAAAGGTGGTGGAAAAGTCTTGGAATGTCTTCGAGAGAATAAGAATAAAATTACAGATATTCAGTGTCACAAATCGCTTTTCAAGGTGGAGGAAGAAATCAGTATTGATTCTCGGTTAGATTTCGTTTTGATTAGGGAGTGTGGAAATGAGATCAAGATGTTTTGCGACTCAAAATCCGAAAATATACTTTTATGTCTGAAAAAGAATCTTAATAAAGAGGTTAGCTCGTTTTTATAAGAACCTAAAGGATCATTGATTTTATATAATTTGGGAAATGAGAAATCGATAACAGTTATAAAACCAAATCAAAACGATTTTCAGGGTTTTGACGAGTCCAGATGCGGTAAATTAGTACGAGGACGTCTGATCGAACAAAATTCCGACTCAAGGCTTAACCCGAATCTCTTAAAATCCTGTCGCCTTGATATTCCGAAATTCTGTAACAAAATTCAAGCTGGAGAAGGAAGGATTATCGCTTGTCTAAAGAAACATTTCGTCAATTCTAAAAGTCAGTTGTCCCTGTCGTGTAAAGAGCATATCGGAGGGATTATAGAAGATGCTGCCAAAACGGATATCAGAATGGATACTACTTTAAATAATGCCTGTAGACAAGATGTATGTTTTCCACGGACAAAATGCCAATGTCATTCAACTAAAGCTTTCAATTTATAAAGTAATTTTGTGTATTTTAGATTGATCGATCATGTAAACCAGCAATGAAATTGAATGACAATGAAGGGGACGGTGGAAGTGTGGAAGAGTGTCTTAAAGGTTTGTTCGAAAAAGGAGAATTAAAATCAGTGATCTGTAAAGCAGAAGTTGCTCAGTTAATTCAGTCCACTTTGGTGGACATACATGTCGACCCTTTGTTGAACAGAGCTTGTGCCATTGATTTAATGAAAATTTGCGACGGGATTCCTCCTGGAGAAGGAAGGCGTAAGTTCCTTTATCTGAATGCTATTTCTGTATTTATTTTTCTGCTTTAATAAGTGTAGAGTGCAGTGCAGACCTGTCCAGCCAATAATGTTGCGATAGAGTTTCTAATTTGTCACTATTCAAAAATTCTTTATTGGTCGGTAAACTTTAAAAAATTCGCATGATAACATTATGATGGAAGTTTAACTTATTGAATTTTGTTAAAATGTCAAAGTTAAACTTTCATTCAAAGAAGATCGAAATGAACTATTTCCTTAGTCAAATTAATTGGTGATCGAATGAAATTGTGAATATTCTACAAATAACCATTTTTTTAAAATTTATTTTTAGTGATTGCGTGCCTTCTGAATGAATTGGACGTAGAGAAGGAAGGAAAAGTCCCTAAGCTGAGTCCAAAATGTAAAAGCCTTTTGTCTAAGCGAGAAAAAATGTTTAACCTTGCTGGCTCTGCCGTAAAATTAGAATCCATCCAAGATTTATATTCTCATGTGAATGAATCCCCACACCGAAACTACTTCCTAATTGTTGCAATGACCATGGTAGGAGCTATTTTCATTTTTGGATTGTTCTGCGGGAGAGCAACGAAGAGAAAAGCAGCTTCTAAGAATAAGTGAACGTAAATGGATTTAGCAATCCACTCAATTCATGTCTCCGTTTTAGATTAGAGTCTGAAACATTTGCAAAGTCAATTTGTTAAGGCGAAGCCACCTGCTAGAGCCGTGCAATCAAAAAAAAATAACATTCGATGAACAGTAAGCGGCTGCTGTTGTCTCAAAAATGTTACAACGACTGAAATGGTTCTTTTGAATTTATTTCCTTACTCTTCTATTATCGTGTTAGTTGCCTCTTTATTTGCTGTTTATTGCCAAGTTATAGCCAAGTAACTACCTATAAGTTGATTCTCTTGTGATTTTGCCAATGAATGTTGTTTCTTTTATAATATGCATGTTTAAGCGGAATAAAGTACTACGTTTGTTACCAAAAATATAATCTATGTTTAAAAAAGTTTATTGTGAAGATTTCGGAGGCACAAAACTACAAAAGTTCAATTCACTTAAAATTCAATCATCAATGACTACAGAGAATACTGGCGTTTAGGCATGTGCATTCGTTTGCAATCTAAATACTCTCGCAACTTTGCAAAAAAATACTTAAGTAACTAAAATGCTAATTCAATGAAAGAGGTTTAAAAGGATTTTGCGTAATTATTAGAGACTACAATCAGAAGCTAAAGAACATACAAAATATTTTATCTTGAGCACTTAGCATTGAAATATGACACACATTTCTAAACGCCAGATTCCACTCACGCCCTATGACATTTTTCTAACTGACTATTATTCTTAAATGATAATAATAATATTATAATAACAGGTGAAGTATACAATTTTCTACTAATCGCTATCGCTGTCACTACTACTAGATGAATCAACAGTACGGCGTCGTCCAAAATTCTGTCTCTGAAATAAATGTAAAATTTTGTTAAAAAAGGAAGCATGGATAATATGTATTAATTGCAGTATTATTATAGTATTTCTTACAGGAGGTATTTGGTAAGGAAATTGTTTATTAACAGCTTCCAATTTTTCCTTCAGTCGTATCAAAGTTGTAGGGGCTATATCTTGAATAGAAACTTTATCCAATGACTTTTTCAAATATTCTAAAGCTTCATCTTGCTTATCATTTAAGCCTGGATGTAAACGAAAAAAAAATATGGGAGAATTATATTACTCAATGTCAATAATTCAGGTTAACGAGGTCAGGCAAGGCAAGAAAGGCCACCATAATTTGAGTTTTTGATATTTACATGTAAAAGTACCCTTTTTCAATTCGACAAGGATATTGAAATATACAAAATGTTCATGTTCATTAAATCTTAAATCAAAGAATTCAAATTGGGTGCTTGGTTTGGAAGTTATGATTTCGAAAAGAAAAGCCTTCCTCAAAATTGGAAACTTCTTCTTTTGGAAATCATAACTTTCAAGTGAAGTACCCACTCTGACTTCTTTGATTCAAGACAGTAACTGTATGAACATTTTGGGCATTTCAAATTTTGGATACGATGACTCGTTCAATATCTTTGTCGCATGTCGATTAGAAAAAGGATCTCCTTGCATTTAAATGTTAATAACTCTTTTGAGGCATCGCTTGCCATTGCCTCCTATCTTAAAATCAGGTTCAATCAAATTGTCAATTCTTACATAATGTATCTAGTACTAGACCAACAACAACCCCTTTTGCTCCTGCGCTTATAGCTTGAGATGATTGTATTTGACGATCTAGTTCTTTTGCAATGTCTTCATCTTTCTTCGTCCAGCAGTGTGTGATTACAGAACGGAATAGAGGATTTGAAGCTGTTTTCATGTGCTGAATTTAGAATTATGCAATGTTAAATTTTAAAATTTTAAAATCCATTTACATAAATGTCTACAAATAAGTAAGTCAGAAATTAGTAGCTCACCGATTCCCAGAGCTCATTGGACTTTTCAAAGTTTTTACTCAACAAAGCATGAATCCACAAAGTATTATGCATTTTAAGATTTCCCTTTTCAGCACAAACCTGGGCGAGTTGCTCAACTAAAAGTGGAAAATTTGATCATTAATTGATTATGCAAAATAAGATCATGAAAAAATCAACAAATTAATTAAAAACTCAATTGGAGCCTCATAATATATATGGTAGATGAAGTAAAAAACTTACATTCTGGAAGAAGTTCTTCACATTTTTCAAGGATAGCTGATGCTACGGGTATTACAACGTCGCGATCTTTTTCTGGGTCGCCCGTAAGAGATTGAATTTGCTTTCTAATATACTTTTCCAAATATTCTGGTCCCTTCCCTGCAATCGCGTAAGCTGCACACATTCTACTGCTGAATATTGACTTACGTTTCAAATCCTAGACATTTGAAAAACATAAAAATCACAAATAATCTCTTTAATAAGTACAAATGTATATAACTAAAGCCAAAACAACTACACTTTAAGCATTTTCAGTTATACAAAGTCGTTTTATAACATGCCATATAAATGAAAAACTTACATGGGATAATTTGTCTTCCAAACGGGTTAAAACATCTATGCTTCCAGCTGAGGCCAGTTTTCCAATGATGAACCTCAGTGTTCTGGGCAGCGGATGACTTCCTTTGTCCAATAACTCCTCCGACAACCTTGCTGCTTCCCCCAATCTTTCTGCTCGAGCCATTTTGTCAATCAGAACACTCATGTCAGGGAAACTTAAGCTTTTGCCCTCTGAGTCCATTCTATAAATGAGAAGACAAAGAACAGTAAGGAAGAAAATGTTAATTACTTATGTTAATTGACATTTACATTTTGTTCATGGAAGTAAAATATATTATCAATTTCTTACTACATTTATACTTATAACCTTTATTTACGATATGAAAGCTAAAACCGAAATTAACCCAATTAAATAGCTTAAAAGAATTTGTGTGACCTCTGTTTGATTTGAAGAGCTTTATCTATTTCATTTGCTTCCAGAAATTGGCGGAACTTTTTGACATTGTCATCTTTGGTAGCAACCAGTCGACTGGTTGGGCTCACCGCTTCAACTACGAATGGCACAGGCCTATTATTCTTTTGTAAAAAAGCAGCCAGGTGACTTAATAACTCTGAAGACGGGTGAATATTCTCCTCCTGGAGTCGAGTCCATATACCTTCTGCCTTTTCAACATTTCCTGCGTTACCTGTTCCAAAAATAATATAGATATTTATCCATTTAATATCAAAATATCATCATAAGAATAAGGAAAACTTACAATATGCTTGCAGCAAGAAGTAGTACATAGAGTTTCTGTCAACTTCAATTAAATCTTGTGTCACTTCGATTAAATTTTCCAGTTCATCTATACGACCCTCTTCCATTAATTTTCTGGACGAATTCTCTAATTTGTCGTTTCTTGCTCGAATCCCAGGTGTCTAATAAAGCAAGTTTTTATTATTTGCTTGTGATATTACAATTTCAATATCCCAACCCAATGAGTTGGCTTGTACAGTTATAGTATTTACTAATTACTATATAATTACCTCCAAAATTTTTCTAGCCTGACGAACTTTGCCGCACTGAATGAATGCAAAGACCAAGTCGTACAAGCTGTTAACCTCTCCGTGAAGATTCGTGCTTAGGTCCATAACTCTCTGAAGTCTGTCAGCATCGTCACTTTTTATCAATCGGCAGAAAAGTTCCTGCTTCCATGGAGTACAATGATGCTCTTGGACACATCTCTCGAATTCTTGAAGAGCAGCATCCATATCATCTCTGAATAGTGACAAATCATTTTAATTAATAAAGCTGGAATATGGGGGATTAAGGGGATTTTTATTTTTTAATTGTAATCCATGGTATCACTTACCTCAGCAAATGGACTTTAACAAGAGGACCCAAAATAGCATTGTTAACATTTACATATCCATTATCAACCAATGTCTTGAACATTTCCTGAACCCGTTGCACATCTTTTGATTCTGCTAAAGCATTCAATAGTTTCCAACTAATGGCAGATGGTGGAACATTGCCTGGAGATTTTCTTAAATCGTCACGGGATGTATTTTGATTTTTAAGTACATCAATACACTCTAGATAAAACAATCGTGATTAGGAGAAAGAATGCGTTTTTATATCTCCAAATCAAAATCAAAAACTTTCACTTTTTAAGACTAGTATTTACCTTGATATTCGCCATGAGTGAGAAGTAGGTATGCATATTTCAATGTTTTTCCTGAGTCTATTGTAGTATCAAGAGATTCAACGATTTCGCGATACATTGCTTTCGCTTCCGCGAGCATATCACTTTGAGAGTACAAATCCAGAAACAGGGCTTTCAATCCAACTTGAAGAACAAATCCCTCCGCCGCCAATTCCTAAATACAATAATTTAAACTATAGACTTTTCCTTGGAATGTTACTGTTATATTTATAAAAATAAATCTAGAATCTAGACTGAAGGTCCGTAATTAGAACCAATATTATCACAAATTATAAAAGGATCTACATAATGAAAATGAAGACGGCAAGCCGCAATGAAGTCTAGTTGTATACTAAACGGTACAGTATAAGATGATATACACATTTTAAAAAGTAGTTCTATGAATTGTAAAATCCTACCTTTCTGAGGGCTTCTGCTTTCTCTACTTGCTTTTCCCGACAGTAGTTAAAAAGCAATGTTTTTTGAATAGATTTATTAGGGTTGCCAGTTTTAATAGATCGCTCCAGCATTTGTTCTAACTCCAGTGTCGTTATCTCATCCGTAAGAATATTGTCACCTTGCCGTTTCTGAACTTGAGGTGCTCCGATTTTGACTTTTAAATCTGGGGACGTGAGTTGAATGATAATGTTACTGATCTCCTCGTTGGTATCTTCGCCCAAATGATTCTGAATCAATTCTGCACCACTATTTGACAATCCTAGGCCAGCAGCCAAGAATTCATTTAACACGGGCAACAAATATTTGCTTTTATCTTTCGTTGAACGAGTCATATCCAACAAATCAAGAACAACCATCCCAACGGATTCTCTAGCATTAGGATCTTCTTCGGATCTGAAGTTTGAAAAATAAGACAATGTCATTTACCATCTACGTATATCTACCATATCATATCTATAAGATAAACATTTAATAGATAAAACTAACCCAGAATGTCCGACGATTTGAACAAAGCTTTTGGTATTCTTCGTCTTAACGTAGGCTTCCACTAATCCTTTTCTCATAAACGGAACATTTAATCGCAGACGATATTTAAAAGCTACAATAAACAACAATGGTTACACTGACGTATTTATCACAATAGTTGATCATTGAGAGACATGTGTAAAAAAAATCATACCTATTTCAGCAGCAGCATCTAACTGCTGAGAAAGTATCAAGTGCTGCATGGCATACAATCCAATGTTGTGTAAGGAAACGACAGTTTGAGAACTTAACTGTTCCAAGATTCTTTCAATTGATTCTTTTTTCGACCTTTTTGCTAATATTGATGGGATTATATAATCTCTAAATGTCTCAGCGTTTGGAGTGATTCCAAAATACGCCATATATTTCAATCCTAACGACACATCTGAAATAATTTTTAAAAAAAAACCTCTTTAAGAAAAATAAAAACATTATTTTCCCATTTAATTTGATTTCTTCTACAAAAATTATTAATTTTGCATATGCTTAAAATTTTGTACCTTTGTCAGAGCTACTAGTCGCAAAAAATGGCCAGAAAAAGTGCTGGCGAATGGGAATACCAGACTGCTGAAGACCTTCAAGCAAGTCAATAGTTTTATCGAAATTTTTCGTAGAATAAGAAAATTCTGTTGCTCGCGACAAAGCATTCCTATTTAATCCTTCTTTTTCCATTTCCTTGCATAACTGGATAAGTTTTTCCGTGGGCTGCAATTTTAATTTTTGATATCAAATAGCATTCAAAAGTTCCATGTAGACCTTACAAGTTTATTCCAATTCCAATACATACCGTAGTAGATTGCACCATTTGTTTGATAAAGAATGTCCCGGAAGGAGTCAACTCGTCTTGTCTCATACCCCTGACCATAGTCTTAAGCATCCTATTCAATAAACATGACACAATCAGTGTAGTAAAGGCAGAGTACGATACTTATTATTATCAGTATAAAATAAGTCATGCTACTAATTAAAAAATTATATTACAAATTATACTATATATCTGCTAAATGTTAGACATACTTATAAGCCAAGTCTTCTTTGTCAATGTTGACTAAGCGAATTATTAAATTGGTAGCGTCTTGATTATATCCTGAATGTCTTTTCATGTGTGGTATAATTTGATCCACTAAATGATCGTTTCCTGATGAGGCAAGGGCAAATATTACATTTAAGAAATCTTTATCGATCAAGAATACTTCTTTCTCCGCGCAGTCCTAAATAAAACCACACATAAAATAAATGTTATGAAATTACTACCTTTAAAAGAGAGATAATTTCAAAATAAATCAAACCAATACTTTTATTATTCGTTCGATATTTTCGATGTCTCCTTTCTTTGCATAACCGCACATGAGCGTACTGAACGTGTCATCATTAGGCTCCAGCCCAGCTTGCCTCATTACAGCAATAATCCCCTCTGCACTTTCCATGTCACTTTAAGTAAATAATAATAATTTGCTTGATACACACACAAATAAATATAATATACTCCTTTAAAATTACTAAACAAAAAATTATATTGAGCGTTCTTACTTCGCTTGAGCATGCCCAAGCACCAAAGCATTGAATACATGTTCATTAATTGGCAATTGCTTCTCTTTCATATGTTGTAAAATTGTGGATGCTCCGTCAATGTCACCATCTTGACAATATCGAGCAATCAATCTTTGATAGGTGACTCGATTTGGTTCAATATCTTTGCTGCTTAGGAGTTGTAGAAAGTCAGTCGGGTTAAATTTATGCTCATTTTCCAAATATACCCTCAAAAGAGCATTATAGTGTGAAATGTCCATGGGTACATCTGCAAGAATCATTTGCAAATATTAGTACGTTCAACGTTCCATCAAACTGTTTCATTTTCAACAAATAGATCATGTATAACTGGTTTTTTTTTGAAATGGGTTCCTTACTAAGATTTTCAAAAGTCTTCCATACTTCTTCTACTAATTTCGTCCGGTTTGTTGGAGTTTCCCCAGGCACCAGCTCTCCACAACAGCGTATTACCATTAAACTTTGGTTACTAGTAGCCTTTTCTAAAATACATAGAAAATAATGCGTCAGTATTTAAAACAATTCCATTTGATTGAATATTAAAAATAAACAATATCGGTTAAATGAAAACAGCTATAGATATATTTCAGTCAGATTATCAAAATGATAATAAATGTTACTCATGTCTCTCATGTCCTGAAGAATCTCTTCGATTTCATGACGGTTTATACGACCAGATTTTCTGATTTCATTATCAAGTCGATGTAAAGACCGGTCAATGTCAATTTGACTATTCAACCTACACGAATGTAAAAACAGAAGCTCATCATTTCATCACAGTATAATTAATAGCAATTGTCAACTTTGTGTGTGTATACAGATAGGTAAACTGAGTAGGTAATTTAATATTGTAAAACGGAAATGCAAAATTAAAAGAAATCACTCACATTAAAGACGAAGTATGTAAACTACGTTGTTCTTGGACATTTTGTACGAGAACATTACATAAGCGCTGGCTTATCCGACTTGCATTGTGTAAGCTAGCAGTATTCCGAATGACAAATTGGGCTTTCAATACGGCATTCACAGAGCGAAACATGGTTCTGAAAATCAGACATAATTTAATTTCTTAAAATTAACACACAGAATTTTTTGTCCATTTATATTACATCATGCATACATTACATTCAACATTGCAAGGATTTCAAAACACCTAAATCAAATTAACATTAATTACTTTCAACTTTTGAGTTTAGACATTAATTAGACACTACACTTAAGATGTACGACTGTCATTCATGAACATTTACTTAAAAATCATTCATTGTTCATAAATAAATAGTTTCCTAAATCTCTGATGCTTTTCCTTACCTCTGTATCTTTATCCTTTATTAGTCTTTCTTTAGTTTTAGAATTGTTTTATATGTTAAATTGCTAAATGTATAAAAGCAGGTCCAAATGAAAGATAATTATTAGTATTCCCCAGTCCTATGACCTTCTCTTCACTTCTCAGGTTATGGTAAAGGGCCCCAAAAAACTTCCTCTTCCCCAACTCTGACAATCGGACAACTTTGATTCTTTTGGAAACGAACATAGACCATAGACGAGAGCCCCACTCACACGCTAATTTGAACCAGAGGTGATAAAGTCCATGGAACTCGCCTGCTGCCATCCAACCTCCTTTCTGACAAGCAATCGGACAACTTTGATTCTTTTGGAAACGAACATAGACCATAGACGAGAGCCCCACTCACACGCTAATTTGAACCACACACCGCATGATCGCACAAGTGCAATGTTCATCTAGTTCACCGACAATTGCAGATTCAAAAGCCGCGGGTGCTCATGTTAGTACAGTCAGTAGTGGTTTGTTTATAGATGAGATTTTGGTGAAACAGCGGGGGCTTGTCCTGCTGACCCGTCAACGGTTACTCTTTTTTATTTATTTTCATCAGTTTTGTTCTGTTTCAGTTGTCAGTCAGCTGGCGGCTGGCACTGGCACCTAGCTCTTCACAAAGTTTCTAAAACGGTCCAGGCAGAGGAGGTTTAATAATTGTTGATTTTAAGGTAAAATATTTCCATTATTTTCTGATCAGTGCTTATAACAGTCAGCTGACGCGACGGTACAAGTGACAAGTACAGCTTCTAACCAAAATTTTAATAGGAATCCCTATAAATGCCGTTAATATTTACTCGAGACCAAATAAGGGCATATCTTCATGGCCAAGGATATGCTGTAAATGAAAGCGAGCTTGATGCCTTCATACATGGTGAGAGTAATAGTAATTTCGATTTAAGTTCCTTGTTGGATTTTTACATTGTTTTAATTGTTTGAAAGTTCCAAAATGCTTAAGTTTTTCTTATCCATTTTTATTTTTTTAGATTTAAAACGGGTTGTTAAACATGAAGATCGCAAGCGGAGGCGCAAAAGATTAGGTCATGAACCAGATGACACCCGATTGGATACAACTTACTCGACTACTACTACTTCTTCTCCAGACGAAGGAGAATATTACCTTTTTGAAGACTTTGAAGAGGAAGACGAAGGGGTTCACTCTTCCGCAGAAAGTCCATCGGAGTATGAAGAAATCACTGGAAATTCCGAGGAGCTTGCCAGTCAATCTGTCAAGCTTGTCACCAAACCTTCAAGAACAAAATCGTATACATCGCCTAAGGAAAATATTCGTGTTGAAAAGTCACCTCAGAAGAAGCATTCCATGCCTGACCTTAAACGAGCGGATAAAATAGAAAAGACTCCTGCTTGTAAAGCCAGTTATATTGTGATGGATAGGCGAACTATGACATGGAACGAAAATAATGAGCCTGTAGTGGTGGATTCAAAAGTTCCTATCCCTATTGGTAAATTTTTATTCGATAAATGTATTCTTTGTCGTATCGTATTTTTTCAAGGTTTGGATGATTTTCTTTTAATTTGAACATTTGGTTAGAAGCATAATATTTAGTCTGTTCTATAATGCTAATATGCAGCTACATTTTCTTTATCAGATGTTCCAGACAAACAGTCTAAAGAGAAGAAAAAGAAATCAATCCCTTTATCCAACACCTCTAACATCATACGCAAAAAAGTGGAAATTACCCCTCCAAACAAATCGAATTCACCAAAAGATAAGGAAAACATAACTTCAGCATCAGCTCATTCGCTTCCGAAGTCAAGAAGCAGTGGTTCGACTTCTACTCCGAACACTGACGAGCTATTGGAGCTTTTAGAAAACCTACTGCCAGAACCTGAAGATACTGATTCCGATTCAGGTATAATAATTAATTAACTAAACCATAACAAATTATATTTCTTGTGTAGTTAGCTGTCATTTTTTAGGTAATTCACCATTCACCAATTCACCATTATATTTTATTACCGTTAATGACATTAATTAATCCCGGTTTAAGTTTAGGGACGAAGTACCCAAATATTGCCAGTGCGCATTGACTTTATTTATATGTATCGAACTTAATTTTTCTTATAATTGTTCATTTTTATTTTCAGATTATGCGCAGAAACGGCCAATAGGACCCCCAGATCATATCAAAAGGGATCCTGTTGCTTTATACCACTATTACAAATCCTTTTGGGACAAACAAAAACTCCCTGGTCACAATAGACATATGAAATTGCGGTGGTAAATTAATTATCAACAATTAGTTGTATTTTAAATTACATTTTAATTTTAATATTCCCTCTGATGGAAAAGAAAGAATAAACTTTTTTGTTTTGTAAATAATGTTAGGAATGTACGTGCTCAAACTGTTGGAACATATCCCTGCATGAATGGACAACCGATAAAATATTTACGACAATAACAAAAACAAAACCGTGCTGAGTGATGAAGCTTGGAAAAGTTCTGCTTGCTAACAATACCAAAGTGTATTTCCCTATTAAAATAAGAAATATTCAACAATTATTTAAATTGTAGATTACATCTAATAATTCCATATAATGATAACTACAATTTAAATAAAACGGGTCTCCTACAACCCTGTGTTCGTAAGAAAACATGTTTCCTGTTTTGTGACTGCTAAATGTTATAGAATTCAATCCTCAATCATCGTCCTACTCAATCCTAATTTTGGGTAAGTTATGATTTTTCTATAGAGTGTCTATTAAGCACGTTATGTAATTTATTAACATGGAAATACAACTGAATGTACCTATCTATATCATCTATAGGTATTATACCTATACATTATGATTGTTTTTAGTTTTTGCAACAATATTAATATAACCATTAATCCCCCAATATGCATTGCTTGAAATCAATCAGAATATTAAACAATATTATTGTTGTGTCCTCCTAGTGGAAATCAGATCTGCGTGATACTGTATGGAGTCTGACAATAAAGCCATTACATTACATTACATTATATACTAGATTAATTCATATGAATATGGTTTTGTAAGATGTTTTATGACGATTGTTTTGTTCTCTTTGTTTATGGGATGACTGAATAAAAATTAATAATTGTGTCAAGCATTAAATTACTGCTAGTTAAAAAACTTTTTATTAACCCTTCTCCGCTTTTAGCGGTTCTACTGTATATATTTAATTTACTAACTCAGTTGCAGTAGAAATTCAGAAAGAACAATTTCAGAATAATCATCCATAATGTACAGTTGAATTGAAATACGAATTGCTACATTGAAATTTTGGCTTTTTTGCGAAAACATGCGACTCATTTAGATTGGCGATTTCAGGTACTGACCTTTTCCAAATTATTATGAACTATTCCATTGTATTGCATTCATAAANATTATGAACTATTCCATTGTATTGCATTCATAAATCATAACTCAATTTTGGCTCCCTGATGGCATATTTATGTTGGCGTCAGTGCTATATGCCAGTACGCTTGATGCATGTGGAGGGTTGTAGGGCTTCTTGAGCTGGACTGGTCGTCTTCGACGAGCTTGAATATCTTCTTCAGTGCTGACAAAGCCCTGTTTGCAGCAAGCATTTAGCACAATAAAAAGAAATAGCATGATAAACGATTCTGAGAATTTCGCAAACTGAATCAGCATCAAATCTCCATAAGTGAGATAACTCAATCGAGATTCGGAAGCAGCACATCCCTGAAATTCATTCCGTGTCATTATTTACAATTTTTTTTATTAACTTTGTCCTTTTTGTAAAAGTTGTACTAGAAACGGAATCATTAATTTGTTTTTGTGCATGAAAAATAATTACTTCATCAAAAACTGTAATACTAGGCATCAAATGGAACTCCTCATCGGCAAAATAGCCAAACCCACAACCTGGAGTTGGGGTAACGCAACAGGAATCAGGAATATTGAATCCGTTCAAATAGAAAAGCCAATCTTCAGGTCCATTTGACCCACAGCATTTGTGCTAATGAAAACAACAAAATTGAAGTTAACCAGAACGAAGTACTGATCTACATATACATGTAGTAACTTCATAGGAAACTTTCACCATCCAATGTTATGTGGCACATGACATGTGGTTATAAATTCTACAACAGTCGGTGAAAGTTACAAATGAATTTTTGCACTTAATTTGATTTGAACGTAATTTGATGAGTATGCATTGTATTGCATATATTAAAGTTTGAAGACAAGAAAATGTTATGAATGAAATTATTGGTTTCATTTTTGGTACGCTAATTTGAATTTGATGCATCCAAGCTGGGACTGCGACAGAATTTTTAGTCCCATTAAAATTTTCTGCAAAGTAGCTTGTGAATTCCTTTGTAAATGCCAAAACTTCTTTTCCTGAGCTGTTATAATCATGTTTATGTAATATCTCATGCCAAAACCATATCTGGTCGCTGATACACATGAACATCAGACCGCAGATGATCTATACAAAGATATTTCATTAAGATATAATATATAAAAATATATATATGCATCAATTTGTAGCTGTATTATTGTGACTTATTTTATTAGCGTACCCCAAGGTAGAGTCGTCTTGTTACTGGACCGTGGTACAGTATTATAATTGCTACGAAAGTCGTAAATGTTACAACTGTAGCACTCTGAATCAGAAGCAAATACCCTTCGGACAGGTACTCATGATTTGGTATGGAAACTTTTGCCCATTTTTGCGCCATCGCGAAATATAACATCATCAGAAAAGAAAGCAATGACGAAATCTGTCGGTTAGGGTTAGATGAAAACAAACGAATAATTACCTGAAAGTAGGAATATGCAAAACAAAACGGATCCTGGGATATGGAATGGGTTTGACTGCCGGGTGTGCAGGGAGAAAGAGGGAATAAAATTGAAACTTTAAACGACCGATGAAGGCGGTCGCCAAAATTTTAAGGACGCGTCTACAGCGGGAGAACAGACGAGTCTAACCCGGGGGGAAACAGTTTTGTGTGGGTATAAATAGTGGGTGTTGTAAGGAAAGGGTGTAGGGCAGGGTCAACGAACGGAACTAATTAACCTGCTATAGTACGATTGCCACATGTTGGGTTGTGGGGAAACGATCGCGAAAAGTGTGGGGAAGTGAATAGAACACCCAAATAATGTGAGGATGTGAGACTGCGACGTTAGAATAAGGAAATCTGTTTCAAGGAGTCATAATTTTTAGACGGTCATTTCCCATACCCAAGACGATGAACATTAATTTGTTTCTCAGGTAGTTTATGGAAAAATTGAAAACTTGAATCGCTTCGCTAGGATAACTTTCATCGTAAATCCTTGCTATGCTACTCGGGTGGATTTTTATTAAGATCATTTTTATCAGAAACTGTCAACTTTCCTCACTATATGCTAGGATACTTTTTCATTTATAGACTATTATCTTTATTAGAAATCGTGAAGTTTTCCTCGTTACGCTCGGAGGCTCGGAGAGTATTTTATTTCGATTAGATTTTTTTGCGAATTATGAATATGTTTATCCTGTCTGCTAATCGCTATCTACATAGATTGTCGGGATAGTGTCCTTGTATTCCCAAATCTTTCGGGAATAGCATTTCATACGTATCTACATTTGCCGTTCTGATTTTTAAGTCTACAACTCGTTGAACCCAGTAAATGGGCCCATTGAGGAACCACTGTTTGGGTCCCAATCCCAACGGCGTCGACGTAGACTGTCATGTTTTACATGAGTGGTGAAAGTCACTCTCATTAGTTTAATAGTTCAATACAGCCTAAGCCTCGACATTTGTTTGAAATTCCTTTGGAATTGGAAGTAAAATATTTTGGAAAGGACATTAGGAAACATTACTTACAACTGCTGCAACAGACAGAAATTTTCCAAATGGACACACTCCACTTCCATTTTGGACTCTGCGTCCGGGCAGATTGTAATCGTTCCACATTAGCCCACGTAAATCGACGGACGGATTTAGTCCTACATTTCTGTAACGCTCCATGGTGTCCTTTGAATACGGCACCGAGCATGGTTTGTACACTTCTGTTGCAGGCCATCGGTGAAACATGGAGTGTTCACCATTGGTGGAAGGTGAAAGGTTGAACGTTTCTACAGTCAAAAGACCAATTAATATTTGAGTTAATACTAAAGTCAAAAGGGGAGACTCTCTGCACTTTTCACCGTACAGATCCTTGAAACACAATAAGTGCTAATTTAATTATTGTCCTTGTACTGCCCACTAATTGTACATGGAAATGTTTTTAAAAATAGAGGTTATGAGATTAAGGTACCTACCTGGAAAAGCACCCTTATTTTCCATTACGAGATGGGATTTATCAGAATTCACTTGAAATGGACTTCTTCCGGGTGGACTTTCTTCCATTTCTCTTCTTTCAGTCATAACTGGGAACAGAAGCTACGCTAATTATTTCGTAATTCGCAATACAATCGATATCAATCGTAGAATGGAAATGGATTGAACATTTTTGTCAAAGAATACTAACCACGCATTCTCGCTCTGAAATATCCACTTTTCAATAATAATTTTATTTTGTTTTCGAATGATTGATGGAGAACAACGATGAGGCTTTCTCCTATGGTTACAAATTACAGGATTTCAGAGGCGGCCACTTGAAATCGAGTGAAAGCACTTGAAAGCAGTGAATGAGAAAGCTCTAGTAGTGAAATATTGAAATCTTTTTGCAAAGAAAGCCGTCCTCGAAATCTAGACTAATAATAGATAACAATAATATACAGGGATGTGCAAATGTAAGTGGACATACCACTTTCACCATGTAAACGTAGTAAGGCTACTTTGGTCGTTTTACTTTACTTATAATAATCCCATTAGCCACAAATGCTCAAAATGGCTTCCTCCAGTTGCGATGCAAAGGTCAAGTCTCTCGTCCCAATTTCCTCTAGTGTTGGCCAGCATTTGTAGAGTGATGTTGTTGAAGCACTCAATAATTCTCTGCTTGAGTTCTGCAATGTTTATTGGCCTGGTTTAATAAGAATAGTATAAGCCTCATTTCGAACAGAAATTGCAATTGCAGACATAAAACAGACTCAATATTCAGAACCCGGAAGGATAAGTAAAAGTGAAAGTAGCATACAGCGTTTAGGCGTCAAAAGAGAAAAATTATTTTCATGGTGAAAGTTGTAAGTTTCCACTTACATTTGCACATCTCTGTATTTTAATTTTTGTTGGTCCCCCCTTTCATGTTTTCGATAAAAACTTTCTTTTAAAAGCCTATCCTCCATTTTGAAAATTGTCTGTCCATGTTATGTTATATGTGTGCATGTAGTGTAAATGCCAACAGTGCAATGCAGGCTGCCCCATTTGAATTTCTGACACAAGACAAGTACATTTGCATTGCAATAATCGACCTTTATTAATATCTTCATTATTTACTTACAGATTACATGAATAAATCAGATTTATAAACTCTTTTACTTGTTATATCATTAAATTAAAGAAGGAGAGCAAAATTCGAAGTTCAGTATTCATTTCGCATGCTAAAAACGTAAGCACAATAACGGGACATGCGCCACACACCGACACACCTTTACTCAAACAAGGTACATGGTACAAATTGAAATTCTAACTTCTAGTCTGTATTTAATTACATAGGAGATGATTATTACGGTTGCTATAATTTAAATTGCATTCCAATTCAAAATGGGTATTTTGTAACTTGTATTCCCAGTTATGTCATCACTTACGCTATTGTAATATACAAGATCGTTGGTATTTAATTGTACATGTATTTGATGTATTTATATGGTATTTATGTATTTTGAAGATACAATATTGATGTTGGTGTTCAAAATTTTTACACAGGGCAGGGAGGCGTTATTTATATGATATTTAGCACACATATTGAATACATAATTGCAGCGTACAGAGTACAGGATCATCTGTGGATGGACGTATAGCAAAATTGTTATACATTATACATAGCCCAGCCCCAGCCGTGAGACTGTGAGACAGACATCAGACAGCAGATTACTGAATTTCAGATTACTAAATGAAACAGTTCACAGTTTATTTCTCATTCACTGATAACATTCCGTACATACAACATCTGGATACTTTCGGATATCTTGAACATTCTATTTATAGGTACAGTTAAGCTTACAGTTTTACAAATAATAATAATACATGAGATACATTTACTCCTGGAACACAGTTGTTTCAAAGGCTATTGATTTCGTTTCTGTATATTAGTTTACTATAATAATAGTAAATATTATTCACGCTTAGTAATAGCTTGAGAGAAACAATCCAAAAATAACCTGCTCTTACATTTGAGATACTAGCTACTAGGTAGCTGGTTAAAAGAAAATTGTATACAGGGAATTACAGTGTTTCAGCATTACGTGTTACACAAGGGAAACCCCCTTCCTCTAATAATTGTAAGTTAGTCACTTGTAACACACTTGAGTGCATAGTAATATGTAAATGTCCTCACACTCTCACTCGATTATTGAGTTAACCGACAACAATAATGTCGTTAAAACTTTATTGTTCTAAAGCCAAGCATTTTTGTATATGATTATGTTCAGACAATATTTAACATAACACTAGGTTAGCAGACAGACAGACATTTTTCACTGTTGTTTTTCAACCTGAACGTAAAAACCAAAAACATGCTTCTTCGTAATATTTTATTTTCTTGTTGGAAAGATATAAAGGAATTTAATAAACTCGTAAGAAATGGGAATTTAGGAGAGAGAACAGTCATATCATAATAATGTTCATATTTTTTAACATGCAAAATTATACCAAGAACGTAAAGAGTTTATTCGTTAATATTTGCTTGGAAAACTACTCAAAACATGTTACTTTGACTGTGTGAATTGTTTAACAGCAATAATAATTGTATCATCTAAATAGATGGCTTTTTATATTAGGATACATAATAATATGATATTATTAGATGGTAGATGTTATATAATATAATTAATTTAAATAATATCCAATAAAATTTATTTCAGTTATGTTTCATGTTAACACACCATTGCATAATTGTACGGATCGTAAATCCCCGTCCACAAAAATGAAATACATGTCTGCATCTAC
>JABASI010002599.1:0-19128 GCA_019776505.1 Tomocerus nigrus
TGAATTGTGTCTGCTGAACTTATCAGCAGAGTTTTGTCTGCTCAGCGCGGTCCGAATTTGCTTATGAACTTTCGCTGCTGAAAATTTCAACGTGTTTCTGTTCGTCTACTTTCGGTCGGGGAGTTATGACCTGAAAGATCAAAGACTATAATTATTGTACCATTGTACGAATTATATACCAAAATGCCCTATACTAAGCGAAGTAAATATTTTCGAGTTAAAAATCCCAAGATTTGCTTATACATTTAGGCAACCTATCCCATGCTACCCATTTTGTCAAAAAGAGATTATTTGAAGAAAGAAGATTATTTGGTGGTTTTTCGCTCGAAGTACTAATTTTTGTCATAACAAGTACTTTTTTTATCACATCCTGGTTTTATCACTATGTCCAACTGTCCAACACCCGTCTTTCCTTGTATTTATTCTTGGATTCTAAAAGGCAAGTTTTTTGAAATGCAGCCAATCACATAGGAAATTGGGGGGGATGGGGGACAAGTAGTGAAAAACATTAATTAAAAACGGTCTTCGAATGCTTCGTTAGCGTTTTAATTTTAATATAATATATTTGCATAGTCATTTATCACCATGAGCTATATGCTATAGGTACGTAATTCGCAAAAATTACATTTCAAATCACAGTAAGTACATATATGCGCATGCATTCATTTCGCATTTATCGGACACTTGAGTTTTGGGGAAGCTATATACACGGGTTTGATAATATAGTAGGTACCTAGCTATTTGTATCTTTTAGGTCTGTGTTGATTTAATAATAACGTTTTCGTAGTCGAACCTTTGGTTTTTCTTATATATCCACCTAGTTCAAAGACCCAAATTCCATGTTTGGACAGTAAATCATGTCCGCGTCCTGAAATCTTATAATGCTACATAAAAAATGAAAGAAGGTCGAGCGTTTGGGCATCTATCTGATGTAAATGACAGGCGTATTTCGTTTCAGGTATAACGAATTTGAGTTCTACACGGAGAGTTTGATTGGATTACTTCTGTTTGATTTACAAATCCACTGTCGGCTTATATCGGTAAATCAAATTGTCGTCGTATTTGCATGTGGATAGCTGAGTGCTACTTATGGTGACTTTAATACGCATTTATTTCCAGTTTGATTTACTAACGCGTTGCCTGAATATGTAAATAAGCAAATAGGTATTATTAGCAGCAATGCCAAGAGAATTTAGGTAGACAGCGCCCTTCGAGCCTGACTTCTGAATAGTTCCGCCCTCCACTCATCTAGTTCAAAGAAGTCATGTGAATTCATCTGATGCCTAGTATTTTATTTTTAGGTCAAATAATATCTGTACATTTGCTTCAAAAGTTTATCCTGGCTACAATTTAAAGGATAAGAAATGTACATTGTCTATTTATATTCAAATTCTTTGTAAAAAGTTAGGAATGAGAGGAGAAGGAAAACAAGTAACAGTTAAACCTTCTTTCTTTTCCATACTCGTGACCCTGTCCAGAAAATATCAATTTCCATTGTATTCGCACATAAACGTCAAGTAAAATTGAAACACGACTCCCAATGATCAAAATAACAATAGCATAAAGGAATATTTTGTGTTTTTGTCGTCTCTCTTATCACATTTCATATCATAGCCACTTAAGGACGCATTTATATCTACCTGTTTTCGCCTTTTCGGTTTACTTGGTACAGGAGGCGTAGAGTGAGCCGTATTTCATGGACTCACTCTCACTACTCACTCACTTACTCACATAGAGGCAGGGCATGAAAAGTCACTTCTTTTCTGTAGAGAAGTGAAATGGTCAGAAGTAAGGCCATATACCTAATCGTAAGTGGAGAAAACATTATTCATCTGGGCCCTCCTTTCCTATGGAATGCTTTTCACTTTCCCCTTTCTCCAAATATAGAGCAGAAGAGCAAACTTTATTCACTTTCCCCTTTTTCACTTGATATCATGTTGCTCCGAAACCGCCACTACGCGAGAAACACTAAGTAGATATTTTGTTTACGTAATACGGCATGCGTATTATATCTATCCATATGGAACAACTTCTACTCTACCTAACACTATTTTACGGCTCTTGCTTGTGTAAATGACAAAAAATATAAAACTCGCTTGTTTTTCTACCAGTTTTCGTATATAAACTCAAATTGACATATGCATCAAGGACAGACAAATGTAGTTATCCGTAGGTTATAAACTGAGATCAACTCCTATAGCTATAAACTATAAATAGCTAAAATATAGAATATATGTATTTATTATGTAAGAAAAAGAATATGGATAGATATACCTATGCGTATATTGTGGTATATCTGTACTATACTAAATTATTCTATCGGAAAGGAAAGCGAGGGAAAATATTATAGAGTTTCGTGAGTGTAAGGAAGAATCCCTTTTTGATTAGGATGTGTAAGAACCGCCGCTTGTGTAGGTGACGGCCTGACGGCAAACAACCCTTTTTCTCTAGTTACCTACTATTTTTTTCTATTGATTTCATAGAATGTAACTGGAAACCACAATGCTTTTATCCCTTGTAAAAATGTTGGACTAAAATTCTGCTCTTCTTCTGCTTATTTATCTGGATTCTCAGATGACCCCTTTGATTATTATCATTGTTAGCAGTGTTTCGGAATTGATATTTGATACAGAGTGAAATGGATATTGTAAGAATGTGTATTTATTTTTAAGTGACTTTTCCGTAGTAAGATATTATTATTGCACAAAGTTGGACAGGGTAACTAGACTTTTGTGAGGACTACGACAAACAATGAGTGACTGCTGCTATACAAAAGAAAATAATAGACAATTTGAGTGATTGTTATAGCGCCTCCTCCCATCCCAGTAGCCAAAATGCACCTTTACTAAAAGTTTTTTTCTCACTGGTGGAATTGTTTTACTATAAGACTGGGCTTATCTGAGCAAAGAATTTGATGATTATTTTCCTTTTCTCTTGCCTGCCGTGTGCGTCATGAAAACATGTACCTATGCAATAACATTTAGACATTCCACATGAGAAAGCGTTTTAGTTGCAAGTGTTACCAAAGCCCATATCCTTTTAGTTACTTATTAGAGAAGGTGGTAGTGATATGTTGTTTTATCTTGCAGTTCTCGTGCCGACAATATGTTTACCAATCTCATTGCCATCGTCAGTTTCAGCCTTATGTTCGGGAAACACTGGAATTCCACAGGGAGAAACAGAGTGCTGAGAGTGAAGCTTTCTGAACTTTCACTTTGAATCTTGTACAACTCCTGTTGTCATAGTATCTTTCCAGATATCATCATTGGGCACTAATTTTTTATAGCAGAATATTTTTTAATCTTGCGCAAGAACATCTACTAAAATGTAACAACTGTCCCTGAAAAATATTACAGGCGCTTCAAAAACTAATTGAATTCCGTCACTTTCTATGAATTATATAGGATTTCTTATCCATGGAGTCGAAAGTCGAAATGAACGTGTCTGAGATAGAATCTTCGGATTTCTCTATTTCAAAAACTGAGATCAGTATCCTGTTGGTGAAAACGGAGATCTACTTGTGGGCTGAGCAACGTAAATAATGTCTGCTCTCTCGGATACCACAGGCAGGTTATCTTGCTAAGATCATTTCACAGATATATAATACACAGAATAAATTCAAAGTCAGTGAGCCACTATGCTGAGTTGCAGAGCACACCATTCATAAGTAAGTATAAACAGGAGGAAAGAACTGTTTTGAGTTAGTTCAGTTCCATTTCTGCTCAACTGTCTGTCTCTGAATTGCAGTTCCGCAGAAAAACTATTTTCCTCTGTTCTGCTCTCTGCCTTCCTCACTCATGCACTCTCTCACTTTATATAGAACAGAACGGAATGGAGTTGACGAGATGATGAGATCTTTCCGTGCACTGCTGAACTGACTCCATGCTTCTATGTCCTAGGCACCTAGTACACTTCCACAAGGTTGACGAGAATAAATAGTTTATAAATAAAGTGAGAATAAGAATATTAATACTATAGCAAGGTATACATTACACCCAGATGTAGCTGTATAAGTAGATGCAGTACAGTCCATAAATACATACGCATTGCCTATACACTCCTATATAGCTACTCCAGGAATAATATTGCACAGAGTGAAAGAGTAACCACTTTATCATTTCTGTTTTTCCTTCTCCTGCCACTTTATTAGTGGCTGCATTTCATTTTATTCCTTGCCATTCCATTCTGCCGGCAATGTTTCTTTCATCACGTAAAATTAGATACGATCCTAACGCTTCTCCTCTACCTACCCAACTCCTTATGTAACTAAGATATTATACGCACATACTTATTCAACTCTCATTTTCTTCCTTCAAACTTATAACATCTTCGTAGCTACCTATAGCCACTATCTACTAAGTAGTACATGGAATGGACCATGTACCACAATGTATTCTACTTAGCTAGCCATTCACTGTAACCCAACTTGTTCAAACCACTTACTTGCTATTAGTTTTGCTTCAAGTAGTAGGTTACCTTCACTACTGCCCGTTCTCTTATAACTCCAACCTGATAGCCCTCAGAAATATTTTCCACTACAAGAAACACTTATCTGTTTCTCCACTACATAAAAATCCCATAATATCTCAATTCCTTTTTCAAACATTTTAACTATTGTCAGATACAGTTTCTTGGCTAATAATAGCATAGATAAGGAAACTAAATGTAGAGTATCTATCACAACTTTTTATTATTTCAAGGTTGCAAATCTCCATTTCATTTCTATCTTCACTATCAAACATGAAATAAATTAGCAATATGACAGACAGACCGAATGCATCCGCTCTTTCAATTTCGTTTTAACTTTTAGCATTTCGTCTAGCTATGGAACTACATAGGCGTACAACTCGACATGTCATTTGATGGCTGTGCACATTCATATAAATAAGTAATTATAAAATAGCGTTAAACTAAATAATTTACTGAAATGCAAGAGTATTAATTATGAACAAATTAGCACCACCAGAAATGTTAGAAATATTGCTCAATATTTTTCATTGTGTCGTTTTGACATACCATAGCATAATTACCTAACCAATGCAGCCAAGTACCTAATTGAACTTTAGGATAGAATATTCCAAAGGAAGCTGGTACGTATTAAAACTAAATTCGTCATTAAAAATGAGACAATTACATTAGTATTCGGACTACACGTGCGAAAATTTTGCATTTATGGACAATAATAAGCCCAGCTTACTTTCAAGAAATGTGTACATAATGTAGTAAAAACTTGCTTTGCCCCCTGAGCCTACGATGAGAGGCCTCCCGGTAATAGTTCGGCTTTGTTGAATGTGCGGGACAATGGAGATAATGTGAATGGACTGTAAATGGCAAGAAGAACTCCCGTTCTTACAAGGTCAAAGTATGAACTTCGGGTTAACTAAGAATAAATGGGATCACTGAAGAATTAAGAATTTTTTGAAAAGCTTCGTTCGAAGAAATGGAAAGTTTCTTAAGGTTATGAAGTTAAAGTCCTTTTAACTTACAACGACCCTTGCAAACTTCTACAATTATCGACTGCTGAAAAGGAAAGGGGCGGTACCTTAATAGAAAGATAAACAAATTAAACAAGCCCAAATGAACATTGCTGCGCCATGTAGGAATATATTATTATAATGTCTATTTTATGAAAAATAATCTGAAGTATTTATTACACAGTTCTTTTAGATACAGGACAGTATAATAATGTAACGTGTAAACTTTGAGGAATGATAAACTTATTACTGCATACTCAAATGTACTCTATGCTTACACATCAAGCAAGCTGTGCATGATTATCAAGATCTAGATGAACCTACTCACCTACTACTGTCGAATGTGATAGGTAGCGGCCTTCTTCATTATCATCATGAAAGGAAAAAAGTTGTAACATATCCTTTAAAGATTATGTTCGCGTTCCTATGGCGTGGAAAAAAACGGCCCAAGTTATTACGTAATTATAATCTAACTATAGGTAGTAAATTATACTGATTAGTCTTAATGGTATATGTAATTCAAGGCCACTTTATTCTAATATTAGTTCCTACACAAATACAACATTTAGTATTTAATTATATTGCAAAGATTCTCGGAGGCGAGAATTTGATAATTGTTATGTGTTTTCGACCACTCCTCCTTTCAGAGAAATATAATATGTGCTATGATTTGTCGCTCTTACGAAAACATAGTATTTAATTATATTGCAAAGATTCTCGGAGGCGAGAATTTGATAATTGTTATGTGTTTTCGACCACTCCTCCTTTCAGAGAAATATAATATGTGCTATGATTTGTAGCTCTTACGAAAAGGCTGAGCTTTTACATTCTGAAAACAAACATCTAAAACTTTGTGTTTAAAGCTACGGTTTCATGGCCATTTACTATGCAGACGATTCATTTCCATAATAAAGCACCTTTCCTATGCTTCCCCTTAACATACTATTTCTCCTAGTGTGCATATTTGTAATTAGTTTGAAAGAAATTTCATTTAGAAAGTCTAGAAATTAGCATCTGCTATATTTATAAATGGTGATTATACTTCGCATACGATTGCCGATTGAGAGGAAAAGTCACCTTTCAGATTTTTCAACGCACAGCCCCCGTGCTTTGATAATTGCAATTGTCGACTATAAATTCAACGATTTAGGTAGCTGCTGCTTCGCTCCAGCAACCTACAGCGGGATTCATAGTCAATTATTAAAATTGACAATTATTTCTCTCTTCAGTGTTAAAAAAATCTGAGAGTCTCAGTCTGAGATTGCAGCGACAAATCNACAGCGGGATTCATAGTCAATTATTAAAATTGACAATTATTTCTCTCTTCAGAGTTAAAAAAATCTGAGAGTCTCAGTCTGAGATTGCAGCGACAAATCAACTCTTCAAATGCATAAAGCTGCACCTCCTGTCCGCATACACGATGATAACATTGATAACATAAAGTTTTCCTCGTAAAAGCAAATTAAATTTCGTTGATAGAAAGGCCAATTCGTCTCATTTGTGAATATTTAGCAACAAATATAAATGCTTTTCTTGGTTTAGAAGTTTTTTTAGAGACACTAAGTTCATCTCACTCCGTACATAGGAGAATAATAGACAATATCAGAACCCCCCATCAAAAAGTTTGGCGAAGGTAAAAGTTAAATTATTACTCACTCAGTAATTTTTCAGCTACATATTTGAAAATACTTAGACATTTGTTTTTGGGGATACCATCTGAGCATTTGAAATGAAGGGAACTAAAATACAATGCGATTTACGATTCCAATTCGCAAAAACCTCCTACTCTCCTGTTCAAGAAGTTTAAAGTTTAATTATCTAATTTGCATGTGCATCTTGTCTTGCAAACTAGATTGGTATGTCATATTTTCGAAACTGCTTGAGTAGGTACTAGGTAATACTACTGTACTGCACAAAACATCCTTACATCTGCGTCGCTGATTCTCTACAAACAGTCAGATATTCTGTATCACGCATTTAAGATTTAGCTGCCCTGAATTATGAATATTCACAGTAACATTGTTGTTTGTATATTTCATCAGGTTCAGAGGTCATAAGCAACATAAGCTCCAAAATACGGAAAACTTACTCACTTGGGGATCGATATGAATTGAATGATAAAGAAGTTAATTCAGCGTAGGTAGGTAAGAAACCGGGAGCAAGGTGTCTTTCTTCAAATAAACAACAGCAAAGTCAAACAACTTATTTTCTTTGTACCTAAAGAGGGCAAAGAAAGAAAGTCTCAGAGTCTGTGACTGAAAAAGCATGATGGAGCTTTGTATATTATGTCGACACTAGTACGTGGGGATTACGTAGGTTAACGAAAGAGCCAAGATAAATGTTGGTGCTAGCGGTAATAAGGGTAATCAGGCATTGCCAGTAATGCAAAGCTAAGTTTGAAAAATTTTGATATGGGTCTCTAAACGTACATTTTGCCAGTTGACGTTGAAATGCGTCGTTTTGCCCCGGTAATCCTTCAATGTTCCACATACCTAAATAGCGTACAATAATTAAATAATACTGAGGATATTACAGTCTCTTTTACAAAATGTTCGTAGCACAGGAAAATGCATCAATTTTCATTGGGTAGGTTCAGTACCGATATCCGTGGAATTATTTTATACGTCGATGAGCGTTTGGCAGTGGTGAATATATGACAGTTATTTAATTTGAAAAAACTTTGAAAATTTCATGAAAACTCAAATGTTTCTAAACTCCACTTATAGCCCCGGCAGTACATGTAATGCCTGGTTTTTATCCATTCCCCCTGTGACACTTGTAATACCCGAGAAAGGAAAGTAGGCACATTATTTGTTTTTGTCGGCAGGTTAGCGCACAATGCACTATAATAGAGATAGAAAAAACTAAACATTTATGAAAGGATGTCCGAGAACCATTAACAGGAACCACACATTTACAGTGCCTAAATACTTTTTTTTCATTCATGCTATTCTGAAATCCCCGTACCGTCATCCGAAAACTTTTCTTCACCATATGAAGATAAAAAAGAATCAGTGGATTAGCTCTAAAAGCTAAAAACCTGAAAGGGCAAATAAGGAGTTGGTCATTTAGTAAATTCACTTCACTCAATTTGCGATTCTGGACAACTTAAATATTTAAATAAGATGCAGTGCTAATTGTTATGTGAAAAACATTGCATTATTATTGCTTTTACGTCATTTTCTAGAAGGACGGTGAGTTGTGCTGTGCTGTGCCGTAAATATGTACACGACGTCATAGTATCAACCATTCATGCCCATTGTGAGGACCTGGTGTCTCGTATGATTCACAATAGAACGTGAAGATCAGATAACATTTTAAACAACTATTCACAAGAGATGTCTGATGAAACTCTCAATGATATGATTGGATGCCATAGTAAACAGACATTTCGTATTACAATTCATGCCCTTTATATCTAATCTATTGCCAAACGCTATCCCATGGGACTGAAAGCGTAGAACAAGCCTTTTATACATTAATTATACCTAGTTATTTTATCAAGTATACAATAATTCACTAGTAAAAGCTCATTGCAATGCCATCGATCTAAAAATGTTCTCCAAACGTGTATTATTTACTCGTTTGAATTACAGTGAACCTTGAGATATTTAATTACGTTCGTTTGACTTAGGAGAGGTTACTGGCATTTAGTAAAGGTGGAAGTGGAGACTCAGTTCCAGCTCATGATATGTACAATCCTTTCAGGTGAGAATTCACATAGAATTGAATTAGGGAGGTATCGAAATGGAACAAAAATCATTAGTACATAATAATGGTTTCGTTTCATTAAGTTATGACAGAAGTAAGAACCGGGATGATCAGAGAATGTACACACGGCTATTCGAGATAGACTGCATCAAAGAGAAGGCACAAAAAAACCAATTTAGCATAACCATTAATTTTTAAAACGCAATTGTTTTGGAAGCCATTAGTTAAAATGAATTTAATTTTAGTTCTCGTATAACAGAAATGATGTCACAAAAGTTGGAAAATGAAAGCAAAGGTCAGAAAAAGTCATGCTCTTAAAATTCCTTCCATATGTGCATTCACATAGAGAGGCACTGACAAAAAAACCTTGTGGAATATCAATATCGAAATTTTTCGATACTACATTGTCAATTTGCGAGTTTAATATTTTAGCATAATGTTTAATTTCAACTTTCTCGATCACAGAAAGCTGTCCAATGTTTAAGTTTTTTACTCGATTAAAAAAGCTGCATGTTACATGAATACATCACTTTTTTCGATTCTGTGGATCTGAATCCCACTTCTATGGCTGACTTGAGAAAGAATTAGATACTGTTTCCAAGAAGTTCAAAGAAAGTTTTCTGTTAGTGTTTTCCATTAATTTTGTTATAAAACTATAACTGACGATCTTTGTTCGAAGAACGTAGATTCTTAAAAGCGTTCAAGTTGTTTCGGCTTTTATATGTTCATATAATTGTTGTAGATCAATATGATGTCATAATGACTCCATCGAACTTATAAACTACTAGAAAAGGTACTTCATAGACACGATTGATCCTTCGGTTGATTAATAGTCTGTCTATAACTTATGAAATGGCTCAAAAAACACGTTTTAACTATTTGTTTTGGATGTATTTCAATTTAAAAATGGGACAAAATCGAAATTGTCACTTAAGCATTTTAGCGGGCTTTTCCCCTAAAGAGTATCTTCGAGCTATAAAATTTGAGAATAGTAATCCTTAACCACTTCTTCCGGGGGATAGGTGCGCTTGATTTTTTTTAGATTTCTGAATACGTTTTAGCCCACCGCTGCAGCAGCGCGCTGCCTTGCAATCTGTCTCACGAACGTACAAATACAGATAATATGACACATATGTATTGCGGTAAGTAAAATGACTCGGCGCCTGCGTACTCGGTGATCGAATTCACTATTAATGCAATCAAAGCTTGATTATCATATTGTAAGATAATGTTAACGCTTTAAGTACCTATAGACATGTTATGTGAGACGGTAAAATACAGCCTCGTTTGGCTATAAGTTCTGGTTCTGACAAATAAATCTCAAAATATTACAGCAAAATTTTTACACCCGCGGTGAATTTTTTGGGGCTGCAAAGACAAGGCGGCAATTTCACCCAATGCCAATGCCAATGAGAGTGGTACTATTGCTACTAGTTTATAGCACGAGCTACACGGAGCCGCTGTTGCAAAGTTGCAACCGCTTCCGTTCCGGTACTGTTTACGCACATGTTGCAAATATTTATTTAGGTTATTTTATCATGTTAGCGTTTTGATTTTCAGTAGAATGATTTTATACGTACACATCTCATTTCTACCATTCATCCATTCATGTTTTAAGTTTTAATTTGCTATAATATACTTATGTCAAGTAAAGTTCGTTGAAAGTCAGGCAGTCAGGCAGCTATTGAATATTTTTAAGCTTGTTTTAGTTATGGCCAAGTTTAATGCCCCTTCCTATTCAGGTCTCTTTGTTTCGTTGTCATAAGAGCGATATGTTAGTTAGGATAGGAGCAGAAAGCAACGCAGCTACAATTTCCGGGGTTGCCTTTATGCTAACTAAACTTGACTTCCTTGTAAAAATGTGAAGCATGTTAATTACCAGAGGATATGAAATAATGAAGTATCTAAATAATAAGCAAGTGCGGGGTGGCAATGAGAATCACTGGCCGTATTTCTCTTGTAACTTTGTGACTGTTGAGCCGGTTACTATTGTCGTCCTTTTCTACACTTATCACTATCACTTATGATTGTGATGCCAAGCCCAAAACCTGCTGTGGGTGATCTGCCTGATATTCCAGTTGGTTAGAGTTGGCTTTCTTGTTTGCCCTGGTGCAGGAGGGAATCCGTAGCTGTTAGCAAAACAAAGTTGGTTCTTTCTCAGTATAGTTACTTTAGTGGTGCTGATTATTTCCAGGGTGTCAGATGTTACATTGGAATTGATGAAGACTGGACTCCTTGCCAAAAGTTTTCCTCCTCAAAGAAAGGCATTAGGAAATAATGCAAGGAGGAAGCTAAGGCTGTCTTTGTTCCTGATGCAGTTAGAAAAGCCACATTTCAACTATAGCACACTACTAGGACTAGCCTCATCTTATTGTGCATTCACTCTCTTTATAACTTAAGTCTGTAGTCAGAGAGTGTGAGTGTAGGGAAAACAGCAATATGCATGTAAGTAGATATTCACACAGTACACACTATCATCACAGTGAATTCAAGTGAACTCAACAAGAAACAAGCTAAAACCTCAGAAGAATTTATTCTCTCCAAGTGAATTTGGAGCAACTTGGCATTGCATCGTAAATGACATAGTGACACTTTTAAGATTCCGATTCCCACAATCAATGCTAGTAAATATCTATAAGTACATAAACTATAATATCTCTAATTCACAACCAGGACTCTTATAATTACTAATAATATCACAGGACATAAATTCCTGTCGTTCAAATGTTTCGGAATAAGTACTGTGATGACAAAATATGATTCAAAACTATAATTACCCCATTAATAATTCTTTGGTGACTGAATTTATATTACAATTTGAGAAGTTTCTAAATGTATCTTTGATTTATCTTTGTCAGTATGTTTGGGCTAAAATGAGAAATAAAGTCTTTTTTTTTAAATAAAACGTAAAAATTGTCTACTTTTGAATGAAAAAATTGCGGACCATGCGGAAAATTAGTGGTGGAAATGATGGATGAATAGTTTTAGTGTCATTCTGTGGACAATTGGTTAGGGATCATTGCAAATACATAAACAAAGCTCCAAATGCACGTAGGAGTACATGGGATCATTATTTTTATCATTAGTATTGCCTATCTACAGTGAGAGACGAGGATTTATGTTGCTCTGCATAGACAGGACACCATGATATAGTAAATGGTGGGTAGTGGGTATTATTAACAAAGAGGACTAACCCTTAGCAAAGTGAGTTTCCGATAGCTTAGCTTTTCGCAGCGTCGGAAATGGTGTTTGTGTTCTTCTGTGCACTATGAAACGCAATGGGATAGAGCAGGGAAGAGATATTCTCGCTGCGTTCTTCTGAAATTGTCTCACTTAAGACAAAAAGCTATGGATCCGAGATCCAATTCTAGTTGAGTTCAGTTAAGTTATTTCGGGCAGTGCATAAAATACTGTGTCTGTAGATAAAGTGTACAAAGCCGGGGCTAGGATTCCAGCGACAAGGTGATGTAAGCTGACTAAGCTGAGATGTTGACTTCAGCTTCTTCCAAACTCAATTCAAAGTTTCTGTTTTCGATAATGTGAGCAATGTGCACGAAAAAGTTATTGAAGACACTTAGGCACATGACATGCCATAAAAGTGTCCTGTCCCAACTTCTCACTACACAACTCGATTCATGTAGACGATGGGAATCTTTTAAGTTGATCGATATCGTCGATGAGATTTTCAAAATGCTATAAGAGTTAAAGTATCAAAAGTCTCGTCATTTATGCTCTATCTTTTGTGAAGCGTACTTTGTTGATTGTGCAGCCCAGAACATTCACTTCATCTTGGAACCATTACATGCAGCAGTAATACACGATTCAAGTACACCGTCTGGATTCAACAGCAATAAATCTTCTCCTGTCACTACTTGATGAACGATATAGAATTCCATAAATTAATTTATTGTGCACTTGTTTATGTAGTAAGTACAGCAAGTTCCAACTTTATTTCTCTCTTTCACATACATTACATTTATGAATTGAAGAGAGTCTTTGTAATTATGCTGCTAGGATATTTGTTCCTAAGTAGAATTCCTATTATAACACGAGGGAGTTATTTTGGAAGTGAATTTCAAGTTGTAATTGTATTCTGGCCAATTGAGTAGATAGTAAGTAGCAAAGAATTATCGATGTGAAAAGGGTGTCGCACAAAGTACATTGAAATAAGTAGGAATTTAAAAGTGAAAAAAGAGGGAATGGAAAAGTGACGAAGAGTGATTTGATTTATAGACACAATTGGGTTGTGTGTTGGAATGCTAAAGCAAGAGATTGAAAAGGAATCGCTATGAAAATGTTGTGATATCGTCAGTCTCAGTTCACTTCAGTTAGTTAAGTTGAATTGAATTCGTTTGGCTTGTCTCTTCTTACATAGAAGTCAGCGTTTGGCTTTCCTCTCTAGTTTCTTCTGAGCTAACTGCACTAATGTAACTTAATACGGTAAGAAAACGGGGAAATGTGACATAATTGGTTGAATGGCGTCCTCGTCACCAGGAAATACTTTTTATTCACCATTTCCTTGTGTAGTAAGGTGGCAATCTGTTGAAAAGAGAAAGTCACAAAAAACACGATATGCTTGTGCAAGTCAACTTTTTTCGAAGGTCGGATTTTCTTTTTCGACGAGCAACGGAGTAATTACGTAGGCTGGGGAGTTTTGTGAGGAAGCAATCGTGTAGCACTCAAAGTGAGAGTGAGGTCAACATTGGCTAGATATAGGTAAGTGAGGAGATGTATGTGTTTGTTTGGCGAAAAGGGCTTTCGGGCCGACTGTGTGTGAGAGGGAACTGAACTGGAAGTGAGCGAGGAAAGTGTGTGACACGCCACGGGAGCCCAAGCCAAAGAAACCAGCGCTTGCTCTTCCTTTCCTACCCGCTCTCCACCGAATCCTCTTCTCCGCACTCTTTTCTTAATTCTCTCTCTCTCCCTTTCCCTCTTCTCCGCACAGGCTGACTCTCTTTTCCTTTCCTGGACTAGAAAAGGCTGTTTGTCTCTTCACCACTTCCATATCGGCTCCTTTTCCTTCGGCTTCGTCGACTTGTGTGGGAATTGGCGTTGGGAAGTCGAAGAGCTGGCAAATGAAGTCAAAGAGAGGAAACCCTGCAAGAGACAACAGTACGTGGTAGCAGCATGGCCTCTAATGAACTCCACCACTGCCTGGCCATTACTGTATGAAGCCAATAATAAAAGTTGCAAAATCTCTGACTCTCTCCTTTTTCGCACAGAGAGAGAGAGAGAGATTCCCTGGCCATGACCACTCACTCTTATCAGGTGCACAACGTAGAGACTGGGAGTCCATTCAGTTCTAACGAGGAAGCTGCCCGCCCTACGATTAATGCCACTTTAAGCAGAGGTATCAAGAAGGCCTGTAACTTGAGTGAAGCTACCAACAACCGTGGGACTTGCAAACAATTAGCTTAGAAAAGGCTGGGGAGAAGTAAACGCGTTTGTCTGCGAGAAACTCTTCTCCCTTTCCTCTGACTTACACTTTGATATTTATTCAGTTCCTTTCTCCACTAAATCCCCGGCTCTTTTTCCTTGTCTTCCTTAACTCTCTATTTACAGATACATTAAATTGCTCTCGATGATGCCACAACGCATCCCTATATACTATTACATTCTCCTCTAAGCGCTACAACAAATAACATAGAGAGATAGCTATATCTATGTATGTGCCTGCTAGGTGTACCTTGTTGTAAGTACCTAGACTTAATAATAATAAATGCCGTTAAAGATATTTCGCCTCTTTTTTCTTCCGCAGTAGTAAGCACTTATAAAGAGAGAATATTTTTCTCACTGCTCCTGCTGTACACAGACAAAAAATAAGTGCATTGTGTAGTGTGTCCTACTATTGTAACAGGCACACGGCCTTACTTAATTGTATACAGACCATTGCACTGGTCCATTATATTATCTCCCTCTACGTCACATTCCCTCGCCTTGCTTTATTTTCGGAGCTCCTTCCTATCCTCTGCCTCTGATTTCTTTCCCTCTTGAAAGACATTCGCCAAAGCCAGTCAATGCACCGCAAGAAGAAAAAGAGACAAGAAAGTTTAGAGTCTTCATACATTTGGATTCACCTCCACGAGCTCTCGACAATGCTCATTACTTACCTTTCAACAGAACCTTTAGAGCCTCCCCTACTTCCACTACACTCCTCCGTCCTTCTCAAGACAAAGAGCCTGTCATCCGACCAACATCTCCGACCCCCTTTATTTTTCCTCACACACTAAACCTTTTTTTCAAAAGCTTCACCACATGAAAACTTTAAAATGCTAAATCCAACAAGAATTGCACATTTGTACATAGTTATAGTCTATAGGAGTCATGACAGATATTTACGCTTCGATGCCACTTTGAGAATGCGCTATTTTAATTGGCATTCATTATGAAGACTGCACTGAAACCACCATTGTTTCTACCCCTTAAATCTGCCAAACAAAAAACAAATCTGTCCTCAAGATATTCATGAAAATTTTGCCTCATTTTAAACTTTGATTTTTAGTGCCCGAGTAGCATTTATAGGTAGGTACTTCAATTTTTTATATAAAAATACCGCGAAGCTGATGATGGAGTCAATATCTAGGAAAGTACAAAGACTAGCTACAACAATATTTATTTAGTAACCTTGTTTCGTGTGTTATATTTCTGGGTGGAACACTTTATAATAATACCTACCAAGTCGTTTTTGTTGATCATAATCTGGGGCGATGCAAGAACAAATATAAAAATAATCTTGTTTAGCAAACGAGATACATACATTTACTTAGGGGCCTATACCGTACTCAAGTATATCTGACTCTAGTACAAGTATGTAGTTTAGTTGCGTTTTGCTCTCATTGTGGCATAAAAAAGATCTTTTCATCCGTCCAACAAGCTTATTATAGGGCCTACGGAATGGGAATGCAATTTACATAAACATTAAATTAAACGCGAATGCAGAAAGAGTGCGTACATTTAAGAAAGTACATCACATTCATCTATGAGTGCTTTGCTATGTTAGTGCTAATTTTATTTTCGTTGCCAAAATTCAGCACGGCTCATCGGTTCAAATGCCATGCCTTTCTATTTACAAACTTAGATACTCAGTCAGGGTGTACACTTTCTGAGCTGTAGTGAGTAGGTAGTAAGTCTGACTAAAAATCAAAAAAAATTATATATATATATAAAAACAACCTAATGCTCATTTTATTTACAACATTTTACAAAAGCCAGCTCTGGTAGATATATAGTTGCCTATTTTTGGGTTAATAATGTATGTGATTACACGTGGTACTAAAAATTCTTACATTTTCACTGAACGGTCTTAAAGAACGAGTGTTAACGATTTAGCGCATACAAGTGCTGTATTAGTGAAGTTAAGTGCATGTTTTATTGAAGTTGTTGAAATTATATAGATGCTATTGAGCAATAAGATTGTCAAGTGGTAGTTAAAGAAGATTTTAGGAGCATAGCACCGGAGGTATTATTGTATTGTACCGGGAAAGAAGAAATTGTCTTGAGTTGAGTCAGGAAGAATAAGTTAGATAACGGGAAATGAGTACCTATCTAATTTAATTGAGAATTGGGAATAACAATTCCTTTGTATTCCGGGAGCAACCTGGTGTGTGCAATACGTGTAGGGTAAACTAATTGGAAAATTGCTAATGCAGAAAGATAAATGACGTAATATGCCTTGAAGATAAAAATTCACATGCAGTCTTTCTCGAATGAAGTTTCTCAGTAGATATTTATTAAATAAAATTTCCTTGGCACACCTAATGGCTAAAGTGGGGAATGTTGGCTACGTGATTGCTTGTGGAAGAGGAGCTTCTGCCAGTTGATATGCTAATATTGCCATCTGTAGCAGATAGGTACGCATAGACGTCATAATACAAAAAATAAGGTACTTTCTTCGTTGGAAAGTGCTAAGCGCAAGTATTAAGCAAGCTCAAATAAAAATAAACGTGTCTCAATTAGCACTGTCAATATTCTCGCCTAGTTTGGCACAGAGTGGTTCATTCTATCTGTCGTCGAGTAACGAGGTAGTATCCAACGCTACAAATGGTATGTTAACAGCTATGATTAAACAATAGTGTTAGTGAAAGAAGATGTGCAATAAAGTCCCCATTGAGTTGGATATAAATTGCAAGGGATAGAGAGGAGTGGGAAGGCACAATATTATAGAAGGACAATGAGTTGTGAAATACAGTGGAGATAATAAATATAAAAGTTTGTTTTATATTTGGGAGAAAGGAGAAAAGAAAGGGCGAGGACGAGGATAGATAAACATTGAAAATAGAGGGAAACCACAGCGAGGCATCTGACAACGAGGAAAGTGATTTAAGAAGGTAATGAGACAAGATTAATTGCGAAAAGGTAACGGAGAATGTCGAGTGAAATCAAAGGGTGCTCAGGACATTTCAATTCGGTTGCCTTCACTTCGTGCGTCGGATTGCCACAGACTGGATTTGTCCTTCTGTCGGGTAGGTAGGCCAAAATTACACACATGGGATCCTTTGCGTAATATCATTTCGTGTACTTCTCAAAACAAATGGGAGGGTGAACAAGAAGCGGAGAGGATTTCAACGAAATAAATAAACGGAGATGTTGGCAAGTCTTAAGTAATTAAATTAAGCAATACACACAATTGGGATATTACTAAATTGCAGAGCCAGTAGCAAGTCAGCGGCTTGAAGAACTATTTCCCTCATCACTGTCAGTTGTTGGGAAACTCTGAGTGCATACTAATAGATGCCAACATAAGTAAACTTCATGTACATTCCTATAATACGTCCTTAATTACCTATTCTGATCCTATAAAGATAGTACATCACAAATAGTTACTGCCTTTAATTAATTCAGTTGGACATGGCTAGGCATACATACATAAATACTCCTCAAAATGTAACAATCCTTCCTTTTGAAATGTAACTCCGGGCCACCCACTTACTTTACCGTTGAGAAAACAACACCCCGACAAAAATTACCATAATATTCAGCTAGAAAATGGAGGGGAAAGGAAAGGCAAGATAAACTGCAATTCGAATTCCACATAAAAAACACTGCCCCATTTCCCGTTTTACTCAACTGACTTTCTGAAAAGTGGAACACTTCTTCCCGCTTCTTTACTTTTTCCCTTACTCCCCTTTCCTAAGACTTTACACTTTTTCTCTAGGGCAGCTGGTTTGGCTCCTTTTGCAACTCGGAGAAACAAACCCATCTCCGAGGAAAACGGAGTTTAAAATTCGGCAGTTTATAATTCTACGTGTAGGTACCTAGCAGAAATAGAGCTTTTTGGTGGAATTATCATCTTACTCACTTCGACATGAAGCTGTAGCAGGAGACACATAGCAATCATAGACAGCAGCAGCTGACAGAGATGCTTTCAACTCACATACGCTACACTAGCAATACAACTTTCTCCGATCTACAAACTCCCACTATCCATCTGCAAAACTTTTTTTCAATCAGAAGAAACTTTATCATGGCTCTGATTGACTACTTGTTCAAAAGTCGTTTGTTTCCCGTTCCATATCTGTTTTTCTATCCTCTTATCCTATTTACTAGATACATGCGCACATATATTATACATGTATCCATTTATGTGGCGCTGTCCGCTCAATTCAACCAAGTCCGAACTCTCAATTTTACATAGTATCCGTATCCTGATCTCTATTACTCTTCTAATAGAAAATAAACTCTGGCAAGCAAAGATGTAGACAGGCAGTGGTGAAAAAACAATCGCCTTCTCCTCTTTTCCTTTCAATGTTTCTGGATGCTGCTGACTGGCTTGCTGCCTCTGACTAGCAGGCTGCTCCTGCTGCATGCAGGTGTCTGACTCGCGCATGCGTTGTGTTGATTTTGGGACACAGACAGACTGATGCGTTACACAGAGGACTCGGACAGACAGATTTCTCCGATAATAGAAATCGCTGGATGTATAAGTCAGTGTAACCACTGCCTA
>JABASI010002600.1:0-19125 GCA_019776505.1 Tomocerus nigrus
GTGATGGTATTCCCCACTTTATGCCCTATGATGAACATAGCAGATGACTATGTAAATGCAACTTATATGTGCCTACCAAACATAGATATCATAAACATGAAAATGATGTGCTAAACTTCACAGTTCTTTACACAAAAATCTAAATTACAATGTTCACCAGGATCAGTAATATATACGCCGCAAGACATGTCCATCACATTTGCAAATGATCAAAGATATGAAAAACTACATGAAATCATTTATAAATGTTTAAAAAAAATTGGAATGTTTGTTATGTAAGTGTCTATTAGTCTCACATTTGCGTGAGTATGCTTTAAGTAAACCAATCAACGAATGTCTGTTAAAAAATTAAAAACACGAAAGTGCCCACATGTAGAATGGAACGTATTTTCTAAAAATCGGCACGGGACGTGAGATAAATGTAAATATCCATTCCAACCCGTCCGGTCTGTTGTAATATACATTAATAATAGGAAACTTGAAGGCCTTGTCTTTGCAAATAAGCAGCATTGGCCATCTTATTTCTTTAAACTTACTGGATAAAATGAAAAGTTGCTGAATCCAAATAATTCAATTTACACTGGCTTTTTAGATTCTTAAAGTAGTTTCCCTTGATATGTCATGTCATAATAATATTGAGGATGGTTGCTACAAAACTTTCCTTTTTACCGACCTGTTTTATTAGAGATTCATGCATTTAGAATCTTCATGAAAAAATATTAGAAAAGGAAAAAAGCAAGAGCTCACAGGATAATTATTTTACTCCGCAGCTTTATTTTTATTTTTACAGGTTAAAACACGCTAAATCGATTAACATTCAAGGTTTAATGATTCTATCAAATTATCTAACATTTTTTGAATTTATCCTGTACATATACATATCTCTATTAAAATCTAATGACACTACGTAATAATAGTTACATTTAATTAAACACAAACAGGAAAATATAGCATTACTTTGGAACTAAAGCATAAAACCATAAAACTATAATTACATTTAACTTTCAGCAATCTTTACTAAAATTAGACAATTAATTCGAACTAGAGCTAAGAAAAATTCATCTCTGAGTACAACTAGACATTTAAAAGGATTCAAACAAAACTTTCAACTCAATTTCACCGTCGAAACTGTTTCTATTTACTTATTTAGGTACCTATGTATGTTATGTAATTCTGAAATCGTTAACAGTCGTACACTCTTCACCTAATACAAATCGAATATCTGATCAGCGATCATAATACATGTAAGATTCCACTCGGGGTTAGTTTTCAAGAGCAAATCAGATCATTGCATTATTATCTAGGTCTGAGTGAGTAAAATTTGCTCACTAAAAGTTTATGGGGACACAATTACAATTTTATTTGACTACTACTATACGTTAACCAGTTATTTTAAAATTAGTTATACTAAAGAGTACTGCAAAATGCTTATTTGCTTGAATTGCATTGTTATTAAAACGCAAGAGCTAAGTGTACTCGTTTGTATTATTTACACTAAGGCACCGAAAATTACACGTAATTTACTGTGTAAAATTTTCATCAACCAGACCTAAAAATTGAAATGCACGTGGACTGAACTGGTTGGACTGTGTAGTGATTATAATTATTATTAGTTAATGCTAGCGCAGCACTATTTGTATTGAAACCCGAGAATTGAGTTCCTTGCGAAGTTATTTTACGTTACTAGATGAGCGTTTCCTATGTAGAAATTGGCACATAATGAAATTCTGTGAGTATTTATTATTATAATAGTCATTCTAAAAATGAAGAAATACCTGTTATTATTTATGCATTATTTATTTCCCTACTTTTGTTTCGTAATTTTCTCATTACTTAACTACACGTATGTATTTAGTCTGATCAGATTGATCTAACTGGGATATTTTCTCCATGAAAGAGACGAGAGAGACATTGGACGTGATATAATAGTGCTATTATGAGTGGACATTGTTACATTATTACTTACAGTTCCTCAGGGAAGCTACATTTTCCATTAATTTCATTGAAATACTGTCAATATCAGCTTAAGCAAATTTTATTGCTGGAGAGAATCTCATTTTCATTATCAAACCGTAGCAAACACGTGCTCGCCACCATATCAAACATATAAACAAACTAAAACGTTTCTAATTTCATTTCCGTTACTTATACGTACGTATTATTGAGTCTGGCATTTCGATCCAATCACAAGCACAAGTCTTTGTGTCTCCTTAAATATTTTCGACATTAGATTCGCAGGAAAATGACAGATCTAAACCTTTTGCTTTGATATAAGAAAGTATTAGATAAGAAAAGAACACAACTATATGCTACTAAAATAATATATCATCTCCGTAAAGTTTGAAAACATAAATTTAAAGGTTCTGTGGTTAAAAATGTATTTTGTAAGTCACGTAGACATTTTTCAGATCTAACTAGTTCCATTGCTTTGTAATGTAAATGTTAAAAATCGCGAACATGATTAAAGCCTTTCTATCGGTCATGTCCTCCAAACATTAATACTATATAATTAAATAAACTAAAAATAATAAACCTGTCTCATGGTAGTATATTATATGTTTACCCTAATCTTTATAATTACCTACGACTGATCGTTAAATTGTACATCAGTAAAATCGTGCATTGCAGTGTATTTGCAGCCACTTTTTGTATTACAGTATCACTAATTCTCAAAATGGTGTTATTTGAAATGACTAATTGTAAGTTTTCATTCATGTTATCACGATCACTTTTTACATGTTATATTATTACAGATTATTGTAGAAAGAAATCCCTTCTATTAACTATCTAACAAATTTCTAGCACTAATCTCCTCGACGTTAGTATGAACTAATAGAAATTCGGCTCATTCTATTCAAAGCTACTTCCGGCAATCCTAAAACAGGACTCAACACTTGACATAGTCTTGTATAATCTGATTCCAGTTGTTGCTGATAGTCCGCTTGATCTGGAGTGATAAGATGACCGTTGCGAATCAGCAGTTCTCCACAACATTCCACAAAATCTCTGTATTTTAAAGGAGAAATGATTTAAAGATATTCTCATTCTTTCTATAGTCATCAAAACGAGAGAGAAACGTGACATTTGATATAATTACCTGAATATTGCTTTGAGCCTATGCATGTCTTGAGCAGGAAATTCATTTTCCTTATCTAAGAAAGCTCTCGCATAAGCCAAAGGCCCTTGATTAACCTAAAACAATCCCAATTCACAGTCAGTCATTGTATTGTAAAATACATGTAAATGGATTTGTAAGAATGTACTACAGAAATTGCTTGTTTACCTGTACACTGACAGAGCCTTGAAGCCTCAATTGAATTCTCTTGATATCCATGGACTGTAGCTCCGAGCGGAGTTCAGTAACTCTTCTTTGCATGTCATCAATAGCCACAACGATGGGACTAAGATCTTGCTCTTCAGAGTGAGTGACAAGAAGTCGAGAAACCACTGCAGGGAATGTGTACTCCGCTAGAAAGGAAAACGCAATTTAAATACCACATCAACGAAATAAAGGCGTACCTACAACCGACTGAGTGGTAAACTTACTTGTAATTGTCGTTCGCCGCTTCCATTGTTGATGAACTGCGGCTTTGTTATCAATGCTGATCTTATCATGAGATTTTACAGCAAAAGGAGTGTCGTAAGTGAACTTCTGTACGTTTTGATGCCTTCGGAAATCCTCCGACCATAATTTTCTCCTCGGGCTCTCACTTGGTATTGGGGTCACATGAGTAATAGTAGCGTATACATTGTCATCATCAGGAATCAGGTCTATCTCCCCAGAAATTATTACAGCACTTTCTGCAGCTTCCACTTTACCACAGATCTCCATCAGAGACGTTACATTTGGCTCCTTGTACACGTAGACTTCCATTGGGCGAGTCGAATGATGTTTCTTTGGATAAAACAGAGCCACTCTGTAGTACGTTGCTAAAAATCTTTCCCGTTTGTTTTGAATGAGAGCACACGCACGAGACATTTGCTTGTACGAATGCTCTAGAGATGCATAATCGCACAAAGATTCTTGTATGTCCACTAAAATGCTGTAAACCTATAGGCATTACATAAACACAATTACTTAAAATCAACATTGTTCACATTGTTCACATGATAATGAGATTACACTAAAGCTAATTAATTTTAATATTTTTTAAATCTACCAACCTCAATCATGAGCTCGTAACGTTCTGCTTTTTCACACAAATGAACACAATTTTCCAGACGTTGAATTAATTCTTCTGTAGTATCCTCTTCCTCAGGGGGCTCCTCTAATTCTTCAAACTCTTCATGCAAGTTACGAGAAATTCCCAGCATGATTTTTCTTACCTAGAATATAAAAATGATCACAATCCCATAAAATTATAGATAATTGTTTCCTTCTTGCTAGGTATGCATCAAAAATCAATTGTGACAATAAAAAAGTCAAACTGATCTAGAAAATCTGAAAATACGTACTTCAGGAGTTGCAGACTGTCTTGCAAGTCTAGCAGATACATGGAGTTCACAAATTAAAGCTTCACTGTAACGTTTTCTAGCCAAATGCTCTTCTCTAAGTGAATCGAAAGCATCAATCCGAAGTCGAGCCCTTGCAAAGTGTGAGTATGCGTTCGCCAATTTCAGGTACAGTTCCGATACGCGATAATCATTATGGCAGGATTTCAGGAGCCACAAGGAAATTGATGATTTTAGATAGTCTTGGCGGAAGATCATTAGCGCTCGTTGACAGTTTCCTTTGGTTTCCTTTTGCTTTCCTAGGAATCTTGCCGTTACTTAAGGAGGAATCGCCGTTGACAGCTAGGCTATTGATTTTTCCTCCTTTACTATCTCTGTGAGGACTATTCGGCTCGAATTCGTTCAGATCAATAAAACTTAATTTTTCGGTGATTGACAGCACAAAACTTGATCTATCATTCACACTCATGTTACTTTCTAAGTACTCTAAAGCTTTTCTAAAATTATGAACAAAGGCAGGAGTTAGGGTCAGCGTTGATACGGCTAACAAACTCTGCGAAGTTGTTCTGTTTGGATGATAGAGAAACAATTTTCCAAGAATTAAGACGCATATATTTATAAGATACGATGTTCCAAATCCGCTGAGTAAATCGCAAAACAACTGATGACTCAAGTCCTCATTTCCTAAAACAAAAACAATTTATGTTAGCTTTGCGCATAACTTAGTCTTACAAATAAAGATGACGAAATAATTCAAAAAATAACGAACCTTTGGCAAAAACAATCGAGGCCAGTTCATCTACTTTGTACAAATTTTGCAGAGCACCTAACATAGCCCGTGTATCTTCCGAAGACTTTGCAACATCCAAAGTGGTTCTGATAACATCCCGCATTTCATTATTCTCTCCTTTGCAAGCATTGCACAGATTTGACAAAGTATCCACACAAACAAACGTGGATTCCGTGCTCAGAGATTTCCAATCGTTTACAGCTTCCAGAGGAGTTGAGCTGGATCCCTTTCTTGGACTACCCTTAAGACCCGCTTCATCTTCACCGTCCGTTGTTTTGGATGGGAGAGATGACCACTTCTTATTCGGCAGTAAAGATGTTCTTGGACTGGGTGGCATAGTTGGCGGTACGACGATACCAACAACCTGAAATAGAAATAATTGCTTGAGATTTAGTTTGAGGATTAGGGAAAATAAAAAGAAACACAACCGATAGTTTTTAAAACTGACTTTTGGGATTCATACATGTTTCTTACTCTGAATACTGTCAACAGCTTTCGAAGCAGTAACAGCCAACCGCACATTTTCTTTTAATCCATCTGCTATTGACACTCTACACTTCTTTAAAGATTTCTTATGCGTAAGTTTTGGACTAGTTTTTGGAGTAGTTTTCGGAGTAGTTTTACTTTGATCTACGCTTAACGTTTTATTAGCTCTAGCTACAGCTTTTTCTTTGCAAGTTGCCATTACAATATATTAACTGACAAAAGNTTAATGTTTTATTAGCTCTAGCTACAGCTTTTTCTTTGCAAGTTGCCATTACAATATATTAACTGACAAAAGTACAGTAATTTTTAGACTAACCACTATTAATTAAGTTTATATAAACTCTGAATTTGTGCATTTACACAAACTGTAATCTTAACTGGGGCTTATTCCTTCTGGTATGTGGTTATACCAACTTCCCTTTAAGCTCTACAGGCCAAGTCAGAAATACGTTAGCTACAGTTAGCAAGAAATGCAAATAAAACGCTCATTTGCAATACAGACAACGTCAATAATACCAGATTAGCACACAATAAACAAAGGAGATAATGAACATTTGCTAATCGTCAACATTATTTCGTAATTACAATATTAATTCTAATTATAAAATGGATGTATGTCTTTAATTCGATTAATGGCCTAACTAACAATGTTCAATTTGTCGTACTCCGTACNAATATTAATTCTAATTATAAAATGGATGTATGTCTTTAATTCGATTAATGGCCTAACTAACAATGTTCAATTTGTCGTACTCCGTACTCTTACGTAGCTATTAATTCAAAGAAACATGCAACATATGCACGGGGAAAGAAAATTACTTACTTTTTTCCTTGTAATTGTGCTATTTTTCTTGGCGTTAGTAAAGTGAGCACATGCCAGATGAATCATTTGGAGGAGAGAAGCTCTTTCCTGACTCGTACTTTTATTCCAAAATACTCGCAATCCTTCCTTCCCCATATTCTTCAATAAATAAAGTCCACTAACTAAGAGTTGACTTGTCTCCACATCATTCAGTTTGTCGTAACGACGTAGAACAACATTACTTTTGTCTGCTTCTGTATTAGTTCCTGCTTGTGATGGCTTAACAAGACATTCCGTCTTCTTCGCCTTCGTCACTAGGTTCTTTGATTGATTGCATGCTCTGACCATCTCTGAAGAAAGAAAGAAAGAAAATTATTGAATGAATCCTTCTGTATTACTGTTTAATCCTTTATCATATTTATTTAACAAAAAATGAACTAAACATACCCGGATCCATTTTCATTTGAAATAGTTTCGTTAACAATAGTTTCCGTTCCAGATCCACAACTAGTAGTTGATTTCGCAACAGATGCAGCAGGGTTAGATGTTTTGATGGCAGAAATGGCATCCAGATAGTCACAGTTACCACTTCCAATACTTAGTCTATCAATGCTCATACGATCTCCAGATCCCCCACTTCCACCTGCGATGCTTCCATTAGTTCCCGATCCTCCAATATTGTTAATATTAGTCATGCTACTGTTCTGACTGACACAGGGTGTTATTCCATTGGGAACATTTAAGCTGAGGGAAGAACTCCGCGAGGATTCATTTCCGATTCCGAGCAAGTGACTTTGATGACTGTGAACGCTAGTCCGACAACTATCTCGATTTCCAATTCCGTGGTTATGGCCTTCATGATTTTGATTCGCAATGCTTTTACTCAGAGCAGCATGAACTAGTGTACTGGATGTCGCAGACAAAACGGTAGAAACAGACGAGCACCTTGAGGAGTGAGAAGCCCCAGAAGAAATACTTGAAATTCGGTGTAGATTATCACACACTACACGAAGCCAAGGAATCCACATTTTACTTTGACTTCCGCTTGCTTCGTGTAAGGCCAATCCACTCATTATGGGTTTCAGCGCTAGACTTCTTACATTTGAAACTTCACCCAACCCACTACGAGATTGCTTCATCACAGATGCAACAAGAAAATGACGCTTTGCCCATGAAATATTATCAAGCCTCGTTTGTTCTTCGTCTCCTTCTGCAGAATTCAACTCTAAGAAAAGTGGATGTTCGACGAGGCTCTGGAGTAGAGAGAATTTAAAGTCTTGCACCTAAAAACAGAAAAATAGCATTCAAAATTACATCATTGCAAGAAATCTTAACCCTAAATTCATAAACGACTAATAATGACCAGGTAATAACTTTTATTTTACCTTGTGTGAATCTCCGGGACCAAAACAAGCTAGGTAAGCATTTATGGCAGAAAAGACGACTTGTCGGATTGTTACAACAGACAGCAGAGCCGAAATAAAGGAAACTAAATTATCATTGGCACCACGAGATAATGCGTGATCCGGCTGACAGCGTTGAACCACTTCCGAAGAAAACAATTGGGTCATCTTCACTAAATGACAATCTTCTGGATTTTCACATTTAAAGCCTTGTACTCCTATTGACTTCACTATCATCGAAAACAAATATCGAGATTGTTCCAATGATGTAGCAATTGTTGCGCCATCCCCAGTTTCAAATAAATCGATCCATGCTTCAATGATGACATCGGCCACTGGAAATAAAATAGCAAATTGTCATTCATTTACATAAGACACACTTCATTCATTCATGAAACTTTTCTTGTATTTTTCACACAAGCATTGTTAAAAATCAGAACAGACAGAAACAACCATCTAACGATGGACAACTACGTGATCCTGCACACAGAACTAGAACCGAACCCGAAGAAAAGGAGATACTATATTTACAAAGTCTAAATTTAGACATCCGAATGAGTATCCCTCTATGTAGCTTAACGAAAGGGAATTTGGGGAAGTAGGTTTTCTTACACCGAACTATCAAAAAAATGCATTTAGTCTGAAGTCAGACTGAGACAAGGCAGGATGGAAGACGACGTATCCTATTACAAAACAATTTGCAGCAGACTAACTCTGCAAAGTGATAAGCAAGGATTTTTTCAGCAGTTAGTTGAAAATATCAGTCCCATCATAAATATCATAGAATTTTCAAAATGCAAAACGGATCTAGAGAGAGTGACGATTTGTGCTCAGCGATGCTGGGATTTAATTGGGGCAGAGTTAATTTTCAAAGGGAAAAACCAAGAAGACGCAGTGGCCATTCGTCTACAAGGAAATAAAGCGTTTGAAAAGGGAGATTTACAGAAAGCACTGCTCTACTACAGTCAATGTATTGTTCGTTGTCCTGTAGGACTCGACTTGGCTCATGTACACAACAACCGGTCTGCTCTTTTTCACAAAATGGAAGAGTTCCAACTTGCAATTGAGGATGCTGAATTGGCAATTTGCTATGAAACGCCAGAAAACACAAAGTAAATGTTTTTCTTCTTTTTTTGGCTATAATTTGAGCTAATTGAGTAATAACATGTCTTCCCCCAAAGAATAGAATAGAACTATTAACATCGTAAACTTTTCGTTTATGAATTGCTTCTAGACATAAAATCTATGAACGAATGGCATCGTGTTACGCATCCCTCAAAAACTTTCCTAAAGCAAGAGTGACACTGAATTTAGCGAGACATCTGGGAAAAAAGAACTGTCCAAACGACACGAAGTTTATGAAAAAGCTCGACAAGCTCACTACTTTAATAACCAAAGGAATCGAAAGTGGAGAAAAGCCCGTCGTTGTAAAAGAAAGTGTCTCGAAGAGCAACACCAGCACAAATTCTAAATTTCCCGATGCCTCCCCAAAATTTGACGTTACATACGAACCAGAGTTGGGTCGCTACTCCTTTGCGAAGCAAGATATAACAACTGGAGAAGAAATACTCAGGGAAAAACCTTTTGCAGCTTGTCTTCTACCCGACAGAATGGGAACACATTGTCTGCACTGTTTCGCACGATTCAAAGCTCCCGTAGCTTGCGAAACGTGCTCAAATGTCGCTTTTTGCTCACGAGAATGCCGACAAAATGCAGATGTTTATCACAGACATGAATGTCGAGTGATGGTTTTACTTCTTGGATCAGGCATGAGTATCAACTGCTTTTTAGCACTTAGAATCCTAACGCAGAGTTCGGCCAAATTCTTTTTATCGGTAATGCTCCCATTGAAAATCCCACTTTTATGAATTAAAAGCTAGTGTTAGTGTTAATTTTCATGTATTTCCTTAACAGATTATGGACACTCTTGAATCAAAGCCCGATCAAGTGATTCTGAAGAAGGATGGAAAGTATGATCCTACAGCATATGAAAATATCTACAATTTAGGAGCATTGGAATCGATGAGAAACCCACAAGACTTCCTGGAACGTTCGATAATGGCAATTTTTCTATTGAAATGTCTCCGACAAGTTGGATATTTTGAAATTAATCTGTTCCAAAATCCAGGAGTCACTCCTGATGAATTAAAAATTGCATCCTTAATACTTCGCCATTTACAAGTTCTTCCTTTCAATTCTTATCAAATCTGCGAATTCTTAATGGACGAACCAAATAATTTCAAGAAGAGCAAAACGAACAGTTTAGGATTAGGAATTTACTCAACCGCAACATATTTCAATCACTCTTGTGCACCAGACGTTACCAGGTACCATTAGATATACATGAATGAATGTGTTGCATCCTCAATAGGAAATATTAAGCATATAATTTTAATGATTTTCCTTCTATAGGTATTTCATTGGTACAACGATGGTTACTACTTCGATGATGAGAATATCAGCAGGTCAACCTATCCATGATAACTACGGACCAGCATTTACAAAGCACGATAAAAAAGAGAGACTGCATAAACTTGCGGGTCGCTATTGGTTTGACTGTAATTGTACTGCTTGCCAGAAAGACTGGCCTTTACTGGCAACTTTAATTCAAGACATAGTAGCAAAGAATGCTCAAGATGCTAAAATTCTTAAAAAGATACAAATATTGGAAAGTCTGTACTTTGACAAAGCTATTGAAGCTATGGACACAGGTAACGGACTTGTCGCTACAGAATTACTCAAAAAGTTCATCGACGATACTGTACAATTAGTCACTCAGACCAAAAACTCTCAACTACACCCGTACAAGACCGTTTTACTAGCTCAAGAAGCCCTGAGACTTATGTTTGTGTGGCAGGGGCTCTGTTCACATTGTAAACCCAAAGTAAAAGGCAAACGTTATGTACTTTCAATAATGCTCTTGATAATAAAGACAGAATTAATGAAACTGCAGATATACAAATATGATTTTGGCTTCCGAATGTTTTGAGAATACAGAATACCAAAAAATAGGAAATTTTCTTACTTGTATGGTCATTATTCTTTTTCGGGGCATTTTCTTTAACAGACGAGAGAAATCGCAGACGTACGTACTGTTCTATGATGGATTCAAGACCAGCTTCGATGAGAGCATGGAAAGCGAAAATCATGAATTTTAACGCAGCACTCCCGACCACTTTTGAAATTGTTGACACAGTACAGATCTGATTCATTATCGTAGGGAAGAAGTCTCTCAGCGTGGGTAAATCCATACTTTCCAGCGAACGGATGATCTTGACCGTATTTTCATCATCGCAATGGAATCTCGCAGCAGCGATACCCTTCTGTAAGAATTTTTCAGCATGGGCAAAGAAAGCTCCGAGACATCCGCTTTTTGTCCACACAGTTGATACAAGATTCAGTTTGACTGACAAGGTACATTTATCCAGCCATGCAATATCCGGCCCCGAATACTGTAACGTTACATTATTCAAAGATTAACATGATACTCTAAATATTATTAAGAGATGATAGCACACCTGATTATCTGAGATTATATATAGGTACAAGGGCTCTAGAAATTGTGTCCTTAACACAACAAATTAAACTGTATCAAAATTGCTTAGCAAAATCATGATCATGATTGCATAGCATAATGATAAATATAGTAATCACACTGTGATTTTAGAGCCCATGTTATGAAAATCTCAAGTACAGGTGAGAAAGTTTACATGACATGACCATATACAGAAATGGCTTAAAATTATACTCACTATCACTTTACATAGATACACAGAGAGTTAGCCTTGATAGCATTAAAGTTATGATTTCATCATGCATTCATTCATCAAAATAATCAGCTTCATCAATAAATATATCGCAGTAGTAGAGACTAGATAGCGAGTGAAGAATATAGAGCTGACAGAATTTAGTTGCAGAACACTACTCATTAGATAACAGAAAACTATTATGAAGAAAGGTTTTTGTTGATTTTATTATCAATTGTTGGATTCCTCACTTATAAAAAACTGTGATCTCCGCTTAATGGTACAATGCAGTCAGAGAGCCAGTGGATTTTGGCACAAAAGAGAGACTTGTTTAAAGTAAGCAGTCGTGAAAAGCATCTTATGGGGTTATGGGAAATATTACCTGACTTCTGCGTGAGTTGCCTTTCCTAAAAAAATCTTTTACATCACGAGTCACAGCACGACGAGACGTATTTTGTTCATAAACTGATTTGCAAACTCTAACTAACTGGTTTCTAAACAGGTGCTATCTCCCATAGAACATTATAAATTGCTCAACATTTTCTAGGTTATTTTACATACAAAACACAAAACTCCAACAAAACAAATGGACACAATAATTACACACAAGTTTTGCAAAAATTATAAGTGGGGAGTGCAATAACTCAAAATACAGTTTTAGCTTGCTGTTCAGAAACTTCCCATCCCATTTGTTTAGTTTGATCACCACAAAATTGTTAGTTAGCAAAGGATTTACCCCGCTTTCTTACACTTACTTACAAATATCCATGACTCATTGCATTCAACAGGCAAAAGATGTACACACGTAAAATAGTACAGCTAAAAAGAGTTAGCTTACTAAAATACACTTACTTAAGTACAAATATCCATGACTCATTGCATTCAACAGGCAAAAGATGTACACACGTAAAATAGTACAGCTAAAAAGAGTTAGCTTACTAAAGACAGAGCAAGAAAAGTTAGATATTAATTAGTATTTTTGATAGTTAGTAGATTTGTACAGAGCTTAGAGTCAGCAGCAGAGTTAGCAGGAGCAGGAGCTAACAGAAGATTTTAAAAGAAAAAATGTCCCCACTTGCCTGCTGCATAACATGACGTTTACGATTACGTGTAATCTGTAGCAACTGAGGAATGGATCCTCCAACTAATGACCTATCCGCAGCCACTTCATCCTCACTCTGATTCTACATTTTTATTAAAAATTAGTTTCACTCTTTTCCAACAACAAACATTTTCATATTACATTCTCAAGCACACACATCTGCCCCTTAATCAAAATTCAACATGACAAATAGCAATTTTCAAGAAAGTAAATTGTATCACTGTTATGTTACATAAAATTAAACATCTCAAATTTCAGGAAAATTAATTTTCTGGCGCCACAACTTTCAATTAGACTCCCTCAAAGTTACAAACATGATTAAAGAAAGCAAAGAAAATAATTACGGCAATTTTCATTTTAAAAAAGAAACTGGTTGGGTCAGGTAGCTTAATTAATAGCAATGATCGCTTATTAATGAGCCTCCTCGTACCTTTCTTGGAACAAATACAAATATATTATCATGAGAAAATCTACTTTATAAAGGTATGTATGCCTTGCCTTAGATTTTTGCAATCTGTAAAGTAAATACATGCATTGATTTGGCTAACGTAATATTATAGTAGTGTGAGTAACACCAGTGAGACAAAAAAAAACCATCAGTTAATCAATCACTAAAAATTCAAACAAATTGCAATCATTTAGATTTAAATATACAATCCCGTCGCATGCTTTAAAAAATACAACTGTAAAGAAATGTCTTTAGCATGCAACACAGCAAATCTAAATCTACCCAAAGTGTAAAGTAAACGGCATAACAAGAACAAGAAAAGAAAGTTACAATGTTCTCTAACTCTAATGCTAATGCTACGATAGGAAAATAAAAATCACTCGATATGTAATTACAGAAATTCTTTGCAATAACTATTCTAATTCTAAATTATCATCTCCTAGTAGGGTTGCTCCATTCATGCTTAATGTCATATACTGCTAGCTAGTAGTGTATAGCCAGGTATGTGCTCTACTCTGACTTAAACTGTGAGAGAAAGACAATAGAATAGACACCAAGTAATTATGTACAATCGGAATACTTATCACGAAGTGAAATCAAATGAGAAATAATAAAACAATTATGTTAACATGCCATCAGCACATACGATAGATATAGATCGTATATATTATGTGCAACTTTGTGCATCGCACGAGTAATTAATTACAAATACAAACTATATTGGTATTCGTAGTACTCAGGCAATGGAGCAATAAATTAGCAAAGGAAGTCCATTAGTGGGTCTAAAAATGCAAATATTATTACACTTTGTACATTGTTGGTGCGATGGGAAAACTGAAAATATGTTCTGTTAAAGTACAATTCCATCGTTATACACATAGCATTTGCTGTGTCTTGCAACACTTTTAACGGGCTATTAATATGGAAAATTCAATTATTCAAAATAAAGCTATTTATTATTATTTCGTGTCATTTCTTACACCCACGCTTAATGTTTACTTGGTTCACTTAACTTTGTTTTCACACACACTTTACGCAAAAGGTCAATTGGCTTCTTCAAGAACAAGCCATTTCTAAGCATATTATATATACAAATGTTACTCCATATTCCATATCTCTATGTATATTATTATTATTATTGCGTATGAAGTGTGTGCGTGACTGGATTAGATTTAATAAGATTACGATTAGTTTATGACACTATAAAATTATTAGCATGAATTAAGTCATTTTTGTTTTTTTATGATGTTTTTGCTAACGGTGGTTCTTTTAATTGCTTATTTAATGTATATAATGTATGTAGTAGTATGAATGATGAAAGAGAAACTTACCCCTTTGCCGAGTCCGAGTGGCTGAATCTGAAGGTAGCCAGACGGCAGAGTGGAAGCCACCGGAAGTAAGTGCTCACCGCCAATAAAGCGATATTTGTTAAGCAGTGGAATCCAAGCATAACCGACGACATTTTCCACTTGTTTGCTTTTATTAGTTTTATTGTCAAAGGAGCAGGAAATGTGAAAGAATTGAAACAGAAGGTGAAGACGAGGATCCAGTGCCACAGGCAATGACAACTTGATTTCACTATACCATTCAGGATTTGATCGATGGTGAAGCACATACGTTGCTATACTGCCGCTTACAGGGCTCTGCTCCACAGCTGCATTACAAGAAACAAGAACATAATTCGAGTTCGATTTCTTTTACCTTGTCTCACATCATTCATTGATTCCCTATTGTTGTGTCTTGTTTAATGATCATTTGTTTACACATTTTTCGAATTTGCATAAGAAATAAAACAAAAACGAGTCAACAATGTGCAGCAGTGCATGTACTTAAAGAGCAAAAATAGAGAAATCATGCAAATTTTGGCTAATATATCTTAATCTAAGACTATTTAGTCACAACAATTTCATGTATAACATAGCAATTTAGGTACATGACCTTTCACTAATGGTATAGAACACATTAAAATACTTACGACTAGCATCAATGTCATCTTCTGCCCGCAGAAATACACGACATAGAATATTTCTTGCTCGAATTTTTCCTGTCACTGGATTTAAGTTGAGATTTATGGGATAGACATAGAGAAGGTGAGCGAATCTGTTAAAATTCTCTGATGATTGTATAGGGAACTCAATTATTGATGATGGCGAACAGTTTTCTTTAGTTTCTGCCAGAGCTAGCTGGTCCGGTTTTAAACATTCTACTGTTACTTTTATGGCACCTGGTACTGGAGTCAGTTTTGCAACTTTCTCCGGTTTTTTAATATCAGCTAACACTTTAAGCAATTCTTCTTCTGTTGACTTTTCATGTTTGTAAAATGGACTGAAGGATGTATCAGCATCTAGAACATAGTCCGTCCCATCAGTTGTAAAGCCCGACGATTTCTTGAACAAGCAGCGTGCAGACCATGATAGAGGCATACGGTAGCTACAAAGAGCCAATTAAAACAGTAATTAATAATTATGCACTTTACTAAATTCGACAAGATCCGTAACACTTTTTCACTCCTTTTTCTCGACAAAGCAGGTATGCATGTACTATAAAAAACGAAAACGGTTTTTCTGTCCGTATTTAAACCGTAATTCTTTATTAACATGCATTGAATGGCAATAATGGCATGGCTTGCCCTACAAAACTCATCTCTCAATTTTTTTGAATGAACGTAATTATATTGGCATGCTCTTATTTAAGAGTGCTTTATAATTGAATAAGACGTCTGATTTCTCTCGGTAAAAAAGGAAGAGACATGTTAATGTTAACGACCACACTGTGCATAGCATGTTAGTGGGTGGCATTCCTAAATTATTCACATAATTTTATTCTATTACTTCCTTTATAAACAGTTAGTTTATTCATGCTATGCTAACTAAGACTTTATTGTTAGATAAAATGCACATCTGTGCACATCAATTGCGTCTTCTACAAAAATACGCCAACTTACGTGAACGAACAATCTATGCTCTCATTTTTATCACGTCTCACGTCCGGATTTGTCTCAATACTTACTGCCTACTTACTATGCCCACTATATAGAATCATTTTAATTAAAGTAACAAAAATTAAGTTAAAACAAATATTTACAGAGAACACACGCAAGGTTCCCTGTCGAAAATTGTCTCTCTCTCTACGTTTTCCATTACTCACTACTCGCTACCTTTCCAATTGCCTTGGCTTACTTCCTTTGCATGATACAGAAAGCAATGTTTTTTCCTGTCTTCTTACCTACGAGCTATTGTAGACTACAAACTTTTTTGTCTGGTTTTACCAACAATTACACCTTCAAGCAAATAAGCGTTGGTTGCTACTAATTCTTATATAAAACACGTTATACTTTTGTGTATCACACATTTTTTGCCATAAAGATTGGTCGTAGACCAAATTAAAAGTATTATCTTTATGATACCGATACTCAAATATGCTATGTCTTTATGATGCTCTAGTTTTTCAGTGCACTAAATCCATAAATACAATTACGATTCTAAGCTCAAAATCTCACAGCTAAATTCTTAAATTAGGAAACACGGATGTACAATAATTAAGTGTGCAGGAAACTGCTATTTTATGCCTTGGGTTCACATCTGAAAGAAAGAGAATTTTCCATGAGAAATTGAGAATCATAAAACACAACTAACCGTTGGCCGTCTGTAAACAAAGGAGAGGTAGTGATGCTTTTTGAAATTCGACTGCCAGTCTTTCCATCCGGATTTCCTCGGAGATACGCCTCGCTATCCGTAGCGTGAAGAGTTTTTTCAACCCTTACCACAGCGAAAATTTGATCGTTGACTTCGCTCACTCGGAATAAAGCCTGAAATCATTTAAGTCCACAATAAAATTTTTAAGACATCACCCCACTTTCATATTGCATGATAGTAATATAAAGACGCAGTTACAGGAAAATAAAATTAAAACAAACTTTTATGTAGCAGATTATCAACCTACTATAAATATGAAATGAAACATCTGGGTAATAGTCAATAGTAGAGAGCTAGAGGAGAGGCATATATTTTTAGAAATCTTAGAATTTTAATGCTTCATAAAACAAATTCCTGGACCCAGGTTATATTTAGCTTTATGCTCGCTTACTCAAGAGTGGGCCATAATAACAATAACATTATTGTTGTTTCCATCAAAATTGTAGTATTTCTACTTTCTAGCTTATGCAATGGCCTTTTCGAAATGGAGGGAAACATTTACCAAAAGGACACACAAATATTTTGTGCATATAACTAGATCATTGGAATAAAACATTTATATACCTGAACTGAACTGAAGGATGCTCCGTTTATATGCCTTATCAAAATACTGCCTACACAATTAACACATAAATAATTTGAACTAGGTATATATCCATTAGATGAGTACCATCCTTTTTGGAATTTAGAATTTAGACTGTCTCTCCACAATTGGGTAATAGACAGACGCCTGCCAGGGGTCAAACGAAAGTTGTTTCATTTTTCCATTGCCCTAGCTAGTGATAACAACATTTGTAAGGAAACTGGTTCTTAAAATAACAATCTTACCTTAGAATTGCCGACTAGATTCCCAGCAATGTCCACTGTAGCATGAAAGTCTTCGGATATCTTACGTCCGTTCTTGACATCGTATAAGGACACAGACAAGAAGTACGGTTCAATGGGAGTCCCACTTTCCGTTCTCAAACGAAATTCGACAGTATCCAGACGAACCGTGAACAATATAGGAGTACTTGCATTCATAGGCTTCACTGCTGGCTTTCGATCACTTTTACTCTTCTCCATAGACAAATCCACCTATAAAAGCATATCAGATCATTATAGAAACGCATTTATTAAACAGAGCGATATAGAGAAAAAGTAATTAAATGCTTTGAGCATTAGGCGATAGACTGAGGGAGTGACAGCAGTTCAGGATGACGTACATAGTGAATATAAGGCGTACATAAGACTAGACATACGTACGTAGGTATTTATATATTTACTTTTGTTTGCAGTTTACGATATCTATTAATCTATAAATACTTATAAAATTTACCATTTATGGATTTTCTACAACAAGCAAGCATCTTAAAATTAAATGTTTACATTATCTCATGCGTTGATGGCTTTAGGAGGATCTGCCAAATATTCAGACCATAAAAAGATTGTACTCTTTCAAGAATACAGCTCTGCGGACAGCTGGTCAACTCAACACCACTCTTTCATACTGTCTTGCATATTCTTCAGTTCTTAAACTGTAAACTTTCAATTTCCCTTTAACACTCAAAAGTCATGTTTAAACCACAAAGGCATGTACGCGTAATTACAGATCATGTCTCGTCTCACAAAGCAAAAGCATTACCGTAAATAAATTCTGAGTGATAATGTAAATAAAATGATACTTCTTCTCAGGATACTCTAATCTTGCTCGCTCGCACTCACTCACTTCAATCTTTAGATCAGCCCTTTTTACATTGACTTCAGGCACGTTAGATAAGCCTCATTTCTTGTGTTTACATTTATATACTTGCTACTTTTATCTTATTGTGCTATATGCTATACCTACAAATACAATACCATAACCAACAATGAAAACGTCACTGACAAGGAAAATAGTGATGCATTTTGTAGGTACAGTATACAACCACAGACAACCAAACAATCAGCTTTGATCTCTTGCTTACACAAGCCACAACCTAAAACTGATATAATTAAGCTTCACTTATTTACAGTTAGACTTTGAGTGAGCGCTTTAGCCGGCTGCCACTATCTGTCTACAATTACAATTACTGTGCTACAATCATTATCATTACTTGCAAGTTGCAATGCGAAACAACTTTTATTTTTACGAATCTTCTACTGCGACCAGTACGATCTGAGAGCTAATCCAATAAATTATTAATTAAAAGATGACTTTTGTCTTCTATGCATAGTTAAAA
>JABASI010002601.1:0-19113 GCA_019776505.1 Tomocerus nigrus
TTCCACCTCTCCAAAAACTCGTGGAGGACTATCATATTTCCTCTGATGTTGCGTTTTTCCTCTGGCGGCCACTGTTTGCTCATTCAGTCTCCGTAAGTCAAATGCTAAACATTTAATACCAATATATACACTCATTGATATTAATTTAAAAACGTTTTATGTTTCAGACCAAGTACGATGAATTACGGAGAGCTGAAAAATCCCATAAAAATCTGACTGTCGTCCAAAGACAGCAGAAGTACGCCCAAGCATCTCACATTGTCCTTAACCCCGTCATTGAAACGATGAGAAATTTCCTGACCTCAAAAACTTGGGAAGATATTTCACCTCAGTTTTATGTAACGTTTTGGTCGTTAACGCTTTACGACTTGCACGTTCCTACAGAAGCATACGCTAGAGAAGTGACTCGTGTCAAACAAATCGCTGCCAACGCTGGGGAAAATAAAGATATGGCTTCTAGCAAAAGAAAAAAGGAGCAGGAGCGGTGTAATGCACTTATTGAAAAGCTTCAGGATGAGGAGCGTCGTCAAACTGAACATGTAGACCGAGTGATGGCTAAACTTAATCAGGTTACAATTTATAGCAAATTGACAATATTTTATTTTATAAAACTTTCCACATTCAAATTTGCCAGCAAGCATTTTTGCGAATTTTGTAGTTTGTGAACTCTAACAAATTCTGTATTTCAGGAAAAAGACTCATGGTTCGCATCTCGGGCTGCCAAGTCCGCTAAAAATGAAGCTGTTACTGCATTTTTACAGTTATGCCTCTTTCCTCGATGCATTTTTACTGCCCCAGATGCTTTGTACTGTGCTCATTTCGTGAACACCATTCACTCATTGTCTACGCCAAATTTCTCAACTTTAATTTGTTATGACCGAGTAAGAAACCTGCCATTCTCAATTTTATCAATATAAAGTACCGTGTTGTAGTAAACTATCAATAACTGTACACTATTTTTGTAGATATTTTGTGATATAATTTACACTGTAACGTCCTGCACCGAGAATGAAGCAAATAGGTATGGAAGATTTTTGTGTGCTCTTCTTGGCACAGTGATGAAGTGGCATAGTGATAAGTCCATTTTTGACAAGGTAATATTTGCTGTATTTCTTTCTTACCCGTTACAAGTTTCAAGATATTAATTATTTGCAGTGTTTTATATTAATGTGGTTTTTGTAGGAGTGTTCAAAGTTCCCTGGTTTTGTAACCAAGTTCAGAGCAGCTAATGCGTCCTCCACAGAAAGCAGTGACCACGTGGATTATGAAAATTTCAGACATGTTTGTCATAAGTGGCATTACAAAATTACCAAGGTAAGCATTTTTTGAGAAGTACCATTTAGCTTATTATAATGATTTCTATATTATTCTAGTAAAACTATGTCTAATATGGAAAATAAATGCATACATCCTTAGATACTAACAATAAGAATACAAGCGCAAGCATTATTTTTGGAGAGTAGAAATTGAACACATTTCTTTTTAATTGTTTGAAAATTTAAAACCAAATAAAAATCTTCAAATCTATGATATTGCTGAGATGCTAACCGAAATTGCTATAGTTTTTAAATCGATGAGATTTATTTAGGTATGTTATAAAATCGTGCTTCAATTTTGAGTCTGAAGACTTTCATTTGGTTTTAAGTTTGTTTGTTGAATGTGGGGCAGAGGAATACAAAGGGAAATAATTTTCACGAAATAATCCGGGGGGCAATACATTAAGAAATACCCATTTGAGGGCTTAAATTTATATTTGGCTTAAACGTGTGTTTTAATATTTTCAGTGCGTAATAGTTTGCCTGGAGTCCAAAGATTTTATTCAAATAAGAAATTCACTCATCGTTTTAAAAAGAATACTTCCGTACTACCCTAAAGTTTCAAACCTGGCAAATGCTGTAGAGCGATGGATTGAGAGGGTGATTTTTGAAATGTTAACACATGTTACAAACATAGCAAGATGCATGCAATTTTTTAAATGCAACTCTCTCATTAGGTAAGGACTGATGAGAAAGAGAAACGGCAAGACTTATTTGCTCTGGCTACAAGTTACATAGGGCAACTAAAATCAAAATGGACACAATTTGTTGCCGAGGAAGACTTTCACCAGAAAGCCGAGAAGGTGGAGAAAGCTTCCCCTGAAAAGACCAACTCCAAGAAATCAGTGTCTACAAAAGACGAGAAAAGTGTTCCTGCGAAGGATAGCAAGAAGAAGGCTACGGTTAAAAATGAGAATCATGTCGTTAGTACTTCAGCTCCTGGAACCCCCACCTCAAGCTCTGTAAAAGTTTCCAATGGATCTTCTTCAAACAACTCTACGCCGAAATCTGCGTCTACCACTTCCAGTAGTCACCCTACAACGTAAGATAATTGCTAATTGCAATGCCTTTGAATATCTGCGAGTAATTTACCCGTGATTCAATATTTGAAATATGAAAATAGGAAAGTTAAGTCTGAACCTGAAAAGGAAAAGGAGAAAGAAAAAGAAAAGGAGAAGGATAATAAAGAAAAGGAGAAGGAAAAAGACAAAGAGAAAGATAAATCTAGAGAAAGGAATTCTACCAGAGATCGCCGTAGGGACAGAAATAACGAAGAACGGTCCTCAAAAAAAGGCTCAGAGAAGAACTCGGATAATAATTCGTCGGACTTAAAGGATAAAAGCTCCAGTTCTCAATCTGGACGACGAGATTCAATAGACGGAACGTCTTCGTCATCACGTCGTAATTTGGACACTGGAGAGACGCCAAGAGGTAAAGGAAAATTCACAAAGATTTTTATTTCCATTTAAGTATTGTGTATTTGTAATGGCACCTTTTTTGTTTGCAGAAGCGAAACGAAGAAAGGTGGATAATCAAATATCCAAGGTTAGTATTCCAGTCAAGTCATGAGCAATGGGGCGATTTGTGATGTCATTTTCAAATTACAAAGTTTGAATTTTTATTTCAGGGCTGACATTTAGAGTTTATTTAAAAATTTGTAATATTTAGAAATAAATTTTTTTCATCCAAACAATTTTCATATGGAAAATATTAATTTCGAGTACTGTGATGTAGTTTTTAAACTACTCGCTTTGTACTTTACGGTAGAATGGCTTTTTAATATTCATTTACAAGCATCTGAAAAGTCAGTAACACGGGAAAACGCTTCAGCTCCTGTGATAACATTTCACAGATGATTTCTCGTCATTCCCTATCCCAACCTCCACGACATGATTCTTGGATTCTAGGATGGTGACTTTTTGGATGTTTTTGTTCTATAAGTATACAGGCACTTCATTTATGTTTATGGTACTGGAAAGCCAGTGGCTCCCCTGTTTATTTTTCCAAATGCATAATTTTATTTTTATATTACAATTTTAGAGATATAGAAGCTCATCTTCAAAACACTCTTCCGTATCTGTTCGTTTACCAAAACGATATAATAAAACATCGAAATATCGGGGCAGAAAATCAAAGTCGAAAGTTTTTGAACCACCAAAACGATCCGCACGAAAGCATGTTTCTGCAGTACAATATTCAGATCCTGAATCCGGAGAATATGGAAATTCTCGATCACTGGATACGATTTCCCTGGAAACAATTTCTTCGGAGTCACTTTCTCCGATATCTCCATATCTGGACGGAAGGTTAAATGTAAGACTTGAAAGAAACAGGCAAAATCAGTTGCAGAAAATTAGCTTTACAGACAAAAGAAAGATAAACTTTACTATTGGTGGAAAATCAGAAGAAATGGAACATGTAAAACCAAAGCGATCGTCACATTCCTTGTAAGAAAATCTACAGCTTATTTTAGCATACCCCACGAAAATTTTTAAGGTCTTCTTGAACAGGTTCTGCTCAAAAATTATTTATGCGTGTCTGCATCTTCTTATTCATATAATTGGCATCATAGATACCCAATGGATAAATATTTGCAATGACATAATATTTTTAAGACCCTTCGTTCGATTTATGCTCCTTTTATATGCTTTAATATTAAACAACTTGCCTAATTCATTGTCAGAAGTCGTCAGTCGTAGTCGTGCCCTAAAGGTCTCGTCGTTGGTATTATGACAATTCAGCAATATCTGCTACGAAGCTATACAATCTAGTATATTTCTGTAGTGTACTTTCATGCAAAGAATTGAAACTCGTTTACTACCTATACTAATATTACGAAGCAATTGAGTGTGAGTCAGCTTTAAATTAATATTTGAAAATACAATTGGTGAGTATATTATTGGGAACAAGTATCTTCGGAGGTGTAACTGCCTGAAAACTTAACTACAAGTCTTTCTATCCTAGTTCTCTATCCCACGTAGGGGAGAACCACCTCGGTTGGATAGGTTCCTCTGTTGGATGAAATCCATTATCTTTGGATATCCTTGTTAGATTATTCTGGGATATTCAATTTACAGCTATGTCGTCTAAAAACTAAATTCGATTGTATTTTTATGAATGTTGAATTGAAATTGCGCTTTTGAAAAATAAGAATCACTTTTCGGGAGTCAAAAGTAAACTTTTGAGGGTTCGCTTAAAATCGTTTTCTGCTCCCCCACAGGGTATTTAAAAAATAAGATTTTCTTGCCTAATAGTTATGATACTTATCATTGCTATTTGCCCCTGAAATTTAGATAACTGTCATCCCATTAGCATTTATTTAATTGAAGCAGAGGTGAAGTAAAATGTCTTCGGTTGGATAAGACAATCGGAAACTCTCTATTCATCCTTTACATAAAAAGCTTAAATTTTGATTATGTATTCTTGGAAATGCTTCCCCAACTGCGCAAGGCAACTATAGAGGTGTCACAATTGAAAAAATTGATGCCGTAGCTGAAGATGTACTAAATGAGAGTAGTATTCACACTAGTATAGCTAAAGCCAAAAATATTCCTAATACTTCTCTTCAAAGGTTTATGTTTAAATCAGATTAAAGAGATCCAAATTTTTGTGAACCACCGAAAGTGGTTAAAGACGAGGGGAACAATTTTGGAATTTTAAAGTGCTAAACAATTATTTGTAGTAATATTTGATAATTTATCCAATGCAGTAGAGAACCACCCCTCATCCAACCGAGGACGACATGGTCCTCCGCTGGATTATAATTTACATTTTAATTAAAGTTAGTTAACACCCTTACAACAATAACAAATTATGAGTATAACCATAATATTTACTTCAAGCCAAATAAGCCAAATACATTCTGAATCTAATAGTATCAATAAAATTATTATACTTTGAGGGAATAAATTACGAATATTTGGTAAGGAAAAAATTTGGTTCAATTTTAATATTATATCTAACAATATTATTTGAACAAAACATATTATACATATTATATTGATATATAAGACAAAAAAATATTCAACCGAGGTGGCTCTCCCCTACTTATTAATTTCAGTTTAATCTTTCTAGGACTGTGTTACTCTCCTACATCTGCATCTCTCGTTTCAGATAACTACTTCTTTGTCATACACAGAGAAGCATGCATTTGTACTGTACTTCTTTGAAAGGAGTAGAGTAGTAAATAACAGAAAATATGATGTAAACAGAGGAAATTTGTGATCTTTGTTCAAAAAATGTTCATGCAGACTTTGTTTGATTATGTACGAATGAATATCTGGGTTTTTAACTCATGCTATCAAAATCACTTTTTAAATTTCTTAATTTCTTCTTACTATTGATTGGAAGGTGAAGGAACATTCTCAGTTAAGGTTTTATGCAATTATGCTTCTAGCCATTAAAACTAAAAAGAGAATAAGGAAAAGATGCAGACGCGATGATGCTCGATGATTGGCACCAACTGATTTAAATGTACTACCCCTATGCCCCTAATTTAAAGTTTACATGGTGACGGGATTTGATGGGAATAGTTTTAACATGCGTATTGGAACTTTCAATGAATTTTTAATTGTGTAGTCGCAGCAAGACAAAACATGTCTCTAAAACTGTGACGTCTGGAACAACCGTCCTCCTTAATGTCCCTCATATCGACAAAAAATCATCGGCCAAAAAAGATGGGAAGTAACTTCTCTAGATTCTCAGTCTAATCTATCAATCTTATCTACACCTGAAAAAATAGACTGAACTCAAAACTGAACGCCTAAAAAATATGTCAACGATGAGACTGACTAAATAGATATTAAATCAACGATGAGACTGATTAAGTAGATATTAAATCAACGATGAGACTGATTAAATAGATATTAAATCAACGATGAGACTGATTAAATAGGTACTAAATAAAATAATTATATGTTATCCATTCTAGTCATAAACTTTCAGGTGACTAGTTCATTAAAAATAAGTTTAATTTTAGTTCACAGCTTTTTAATAGTAGTTTTCGTAATTTAATAATTCATTTGTTGTGTTCAGTATTTAACTTTTTGTGTTCATTCACTTATTTAATAATTCTGTTTTGTTAAGGTAAGTCTGATTTTAATTGTATTGATGTTATTATTTCCATTGGGTAAATTGTCTGTGTTTTCTATATAGTTGTTCAATTCCAAAAATTGTAATTGTGTTAACGTAATTTACAGCTAGTTAGGTTTATATTCAGAATTTGCTACCGTAATCAATTTTCAAATAGATTGGTTATTCAGAATTCAGCTAGTTAGGTTATTCAGAATTTGGAACTGTAATTAATTTTAATAGGTAGATTGGTTATTCAGAATTAAGTTAGTTTGCTTATTCAGAACTTGGTACTGTAATTAATTTTAATAGGTAGATTGGTTATTCAGAATTTGGTACTGTAATTAATTTTAATAGGTAGATTGGTTATTCAGAATTAAGTTAGTTTGGTTATTCAGAATTAAGTTAGTTTGGTTATTCAGAATTAAGTTAGTTTGGTTATTCAGAATTAAGTTAGTTTGGTTATTCAGAATTAAGTTAGTATTGGTTATTCAGAATTTGGTACTGTAATTAATTTTAATAGGTAGATTAGTTATTCAGAATTAAGTTGGTTATTCAGAATTTGTTAACCTGCTAAATTGTCAGCTACTACTTACATTTACTATTCAGAATTTTATAATGTCCTTTTCATTGAATTAAATAAATAAATTGTATCAAATCTACGGCATTGTTATATTCCCATTTTTCTAGAACAAACCCAAACCGCTGACACCGAAATATTAATTTTGAACTCAAACATTGGAACAATAGAAAAAATTACACTACTATTGCCAAAACAATATCATTATACCTGTTTCATTAATTTAGCACAGTATTTATCCCAACGTCTAAATTTCGATTCCGCTGGAAAAGTGACTTCCAGATTCTTTTATGAGAATTCAATTTTTACTCTTACTGAGGAAATGAAATTGTAACAGTAACTAGGTCCTAGGTGTTCTTTTTAATTTCTGTTGAAGATATGTTTAAATAAAATTTTCAAGAAACATGTCAGCAATTAATAACTTTTTAAAGATATTAATCTATTTATTAATAACATACAGATAATAAAGCATATTTACAGTCAATAAAATTTAAATAAATATGAAAATTGTTTTACATGTTAATGTTAAATCATGCTATAACATTTATTTTTTTAGATTCCATAATATGTAACGGTGATCTCTGCAATTTAAACGAATGTAGTCGGTAGGTTAGGATGCTAGTTGTGTTGTTTATCGATAAGTTTTAGCTAAAAAATTCTTCACTTTGCGTTAGCTTCAGAGGGCTTTAAGTCTTTAGTACCTACTTAAGACTAGGTACCACTATTTATTTCTCATTACTTTGTAAATGAATTATACTTACATTAATGAACTTTTTGAACAGATTGAATTTGTAGAATTTTGTTTTATGAGTGAAGGTAAAAATATCTATGCAAAACAAACTAATTAAATTAAACTTCAGTTATCATGCGGACGTTTCTTTTCTCAAAGTAGGGGATTCTTTGTTTAGATTGTCCGCTGTGTAGATAGGTCCTGTTGTCAACCTGTCAACAAATAAGATGTAAATTTAAAACATGCTACTGTCACAAATTGCAATTTTAAACGATGGACACAATTGATAATAAGAATTCTTTTAAAGTTTACTTGTAAGGCTCCCCGACGTTAATTTCGTGCTCATGCTTCCTTGTTCTCCAGAATCGGATAGCGAAAAATGCAATGATGATTATTGGTACCAAGATTCCTAGAACAATTCCTGCAGTGATAGCACTGTTGACTGAAGCATGCTCTCCCTCCTCTGTAATCCATTAATCAAATTATATTTTCTAACAGACTTTTACTAAAAGGGCAATTGTAGCCTTATTAATGTTTTAAGCTACCTACTATAATAATGTTTGTAAGTCACATGTTAACAATTATTTTAAAATTTAATTTTTATTGGATACGGCAATTTCGTCCACAAAATTAAACATGGAATACAATATAATTTTATACCTGTCAGTGAAACTTAGGTGGGTACAGGTAATAATAATACAAAGTGGCTTAAAGTAATAAATGACATGATAAAAATGTAAGACTACGTAGCCACATAGCAGCAAATATAAATATAACTCAGCACACACATTACATACATACATAGTACATGCTATTGACAGTGACTCTGCAATAACGATACATCAATATGGTATTTACCTAGATTTAAAAGTGATAATAAAAATTTAACACAGCTGAAAAATTCAAAATAACAAGAAGTCTACACAATAACTACTGATATTCCAACTTTTAGTGACGACTGACGACAATAACATTGATTTAGTTATTGACATTCATATCAAAGTTTTATCTGCCTTTTGATAGATTCTGAGACTTTAATTTGGAATGATGTAAAATTTAAACAGAAAGTCCAGATGATACGTAAGGTGAAGAAGATCTCTCAGTTCGTTTTTGTGAAACTGGAGTTGGAGGCAACTCATCTGGATGCGTATTTGGATCCGCTTCAAATTTGATATCAGGACGATTGGGTAAAGGTTCTCCTGTGTAATAAACCTGATCATATTTGGATGAACGCCTGCCTGGTTGTCCTTCGGGACGATTCGAGTCACTTAATGTTCCCGAAGATAAAGAAGCATCATCAGCATCACGATCTGGAGCTCGGCTACTTACAGATTTGTTAGAGCGTTGTGATTTAGGAGAAGAATGTAAGGATTGTATTTTTTCCATTGAACTAGCTCTTTTTAATGGAACAATGTTTTCCATTGAAACATTTTCGTTTACTGGTTTCTGGGATGCCATTAGTGGGACTGAATTGATACTGTGGGAAGAACCACTTCTGCCATATTGCCCCGAGGCATATCTTTTCTGGGTTTTTTCCGTGTAGAATACTTCAGGGTCCTCTTCGTATTTGCTCTCTCTTCGGCAGAAGTAAATTATTATAAGCACGATAAGTATAATGGGGACTAGAATTCCTAGAGTGATTCCGGCCGTCTTTGCAGCTGCCACGGAAGCGTGCTCTCCTTCCTCTAAATTATCATTTACTCGTGCTCGACAAACATTTCACAAGTCAACAAGTAAAAGCAAGTTTTAAAAAGCGTCACATAAATGAAAAATGATTTGATAAGGGAGTAGCAACGAAATCACTTTAGACAGAGACAAAAGCAAGCTTTTAATAGCTAAAGGGAGTTTTAAATGCAGTTTGATTAATCGCTAGAAATATTTAAGCTTACCAATGCAACGAGTTGTTTTAGCCGGATTCCAATTCTTCCATTCTGACTCTGTTCTTGAATCTCCTGAACCTTTAGCTGGTAAGTTCCACTGGCCATTTGCTTCACAGACACGTCTTCGTTCTCCGACAAGAACGAAATGAGGATCGCAATCAAAATCAACGTGGGTGCCTGGAGTGTAGTAGAAAGAACTTTTTCGGCCGTGAATAGGAGCCATTAGTGCACCACAAGACACAACTGCATAGAAATGACACGATTATTATTTTTAATTCCCCGGATTTTATAAGTTTGATACGAAAGTACTGAATTACCTGGCTGTAGATCGTGGTCCCTCAAGTTGATAAATTGATTGGTGTAGTACTTAGACCAATGAGCGTAATCTCGGTTTAATGTTACACTGTAGTCATACTTGCATTGATAAGACTCACCACAGAATTCTTCCACCTCTGCAGGCTTAAGGGATCTAAAAAATCATGGGGTGCATTAGAAATCTCATTAGTGTCAAAATGATTTCAGTAAATTAGGTCGAATACTAAAACTTACACATTGTATGGTATAATCTGTGCAGGATCCAAGTAAAAAATCGGTCTAAATAATCTGTCGTTATAGCTGCTACTCGTTTTCCCATTTTCGTGATAAAATAAAGAGTAGCCTTTATCGTCTGTTTCTTTGTTGTCGATGGACCCTGTTGGAGAAAAGAATATTTGTTTTATAATTATATGACTATTGTTTTTAATAATGTCAATGAACGTGAATCCCTTACAATGTTGAGCAAAGTTGTCGTGCATAACTTGAAGATTGTTTGTACTTCCAACAGGACCTAAATTTCCGTCAGGAAGAACAAAATCGTCGTCTATAACTCCACTCCAGTTTCCAAATAACCCCCGAGTTTGATTCTGTAATAAATTTTTCAAGTTTGTTTTATTTGGAATCAGTATTTACGAATAAAATTAAATAATAGAAGTCTTCAGAAATTTTTACCAAAAATGTCATGGGAAGGTAAACTCTTGCTGTTAAATGTCCTTTATTTTCAATTACTTCAACTCCTGCACCAGACTCGAACATAGCAATTACATGAGATTGATTTTGAATTGTTGTCGGAGTATAAACAACCACGCCTGAAAAGTTAATTGGCTTATAATTCGAGAAAGTATTCTGGGGAGCAATTTATTGGCATATATCAAGTGTTAAATATTTTTTGTGGGTAAATACCAGGGAATGTCTGAATCCTTTGTGGATATCTATCAAAGAAAACTCTATGTTGGTCGACAATGACATCTAATTTGTATCTCCATTGCGCATCAAGAGGTCGGATACGAATTTCCACAACGGCAGATTGGTTGTCTTTAGCTGCAATGGCTGTCAAAACAGTAGCTTTCACTTCTCCGACATGATTACTAGACAACTGCTCAAATCGGGCTTGAATGTCTAATTTATGACGGTCAGTTTTTGATTTAACCAAAACGAATTCTCCCTTTCCGTTGAAAGTGTATGGCATCCCGTCAAAAGTGAAAATATGAGGATCGCCGAATACGGTAGCTGGTAAAAAAAACACAAAAATATTGTACCTGGATATAAATACACCGATAATAAGAGCAGTGTTCGATATTTTCACGTTTTCTTACCAACGCCAGGTGGTTGATAGCCGACACAATTTTGAGATGCTCTTCTCTCAAATCGGAACGTCATACACCACCAACTCTGATCTTTATTCCACATACAGCATGGGAAAAACGGGGCTACATCGTGCAGATAGTGAGACAGAGACGGCATCTAAATTCCCAATAAATAATTGGGGAAATTAGTTTGCATTTCAAAATTTTAAACTAGGTATGTGTGAATTTGCTACGAAATGTTTTATTAAAAAATTTCTTACTTTGGACGCTTCATTCCATGGTATATGACCATAATCGTGAGATCTACCTGGTCTTCCACCCCATTTATTGTCCATTGTCATCATTAAATATCCGTGCATGTCATAACAACACTGTTGACCACCTCCAGAACGTCTGCATTTATCAAAGTCAAATTCAATATAGGTTATTCCAATAAAACTAAAAAGACTAAATGGGATTTTCATTTTACCCCGGTAATGCAGAACGAACACAATGCTTTGCGTTGTGATGCAGATGACAATTTGAAACTTTTCCATCTTTGTCGCAATTTGGATCTGGCAGGAATCGACCCTTGTCAGCAAGAGCTTGATCCATCATACAAGGGCAAATTGGAAGCTAAAAGTGAACACAAAATTAGTTGTCTTCGTTTAAAAATGATAATGTTCAAAGTCAAATATTAGGGTGTGCAGTATATTTAAATAAATTACATCTCCAGCGTAATTTTTCAGCAATCGGTCCCGAACTATCCAATCTTCGCACATTTTTTCACTCCAAATTCTTCCCCATTTATTTTCCCATTGAGGCTGCATGTACCATGCGAGTGGAATTGGACGACTCCACAATATTCTATTTGAGAAGTATTACATTAGATTTTAAAATGTCTGTGAATTTTCATATTATTTACCGGTAGAGTCTCTTACGGTGCAAATGGAATTCCCAAAGCATCACTAGGATTAGTGATGTTGACCGTTATGAGGCCGATTTCGAGACCAACTGCCCATGGCATTTTCTTTCTGTGAAAATCTTTGGGATTAACAGTATATTCGCCTGTATTTGGCACGCCATTCTACAATTGGAAATGATTCAAATAATTGATACATTGAATAATTAATCATTTTTCACTTCCAGCAAAAATGATCAGAAATTGGAAAGCTTATATAATAGCTTTACTTACGGCTAAAGTGTCCATGAAAATTAATTCTGGTGTAATGGTATTTTCTCTGTAGCCCCACAATGTAATCGAGACGGGAGTGTTTTGATCTAAAGTTAAATTCTTATAATCCCATTGTATTTTTAATTGCTGAGGACTGACTTCTAGATGTTCACTGTTTGGGAATGAAACTGATTCTGGAGCAGTGAAGGGAGTCTCAACCAGAAATTTTCCTTTCCAATGAAGATCATTTGTTCCTTCAACTTCGACATAGAAGTCGATGTAACCAGTTGCATAAACTGGGGGCATAACACATGTAGCTCGGTTTTCATCGATGACAGCTCCCTGTACTTTGATCGTGTTAAATCTAAGGTTAAATAGCAAAAAAATTATAAAAACAATGTCATTCAAATCTAAAATCTATGAAACACGAAAATTTAGAAAAATGTTCATATGAAAAGTCGAAAATTGGATCTTACCTACAAATGACTTTTTGAGTTGGTTTGAAACAGGGTCCTGTGACGTTGACGATTGTTCCCCCAAGCATATTACCACTCTCAGGGGCAAACGTCAATTTCTGCTCATGCGCCGCCATTTGATCTATCGTTTAAAAAAATCAAATGAAAATATTGCTCAAAGGAAAAAATGCGACAGTCAATATTACATATTCATAACTTTAAAATGAGGTCGAGGTCCCACAAAAATTCTTACATAATTCAGGAATGCATTGGCCAGTCATTATTTTCTCATCAATTCGGAAGATGTGACGTCCATCGAATCCGTTAATTTTACCACTGGACAGGATGTTGTAGAATTTGGCTGATTGAGAATAAGGACGGTATTCATAAGCACGTGTTCCGTTTCCAGCATTAAATCCAATCTTTAAAAGTTCACAAGTAAAGTATAAATTACCACCTGTCAAATTCTTTAAAAATTATAAATTAATACCCCTCAATACCGCAAATATTTTATGAAACTAAATTGTGGACGCTTTTTACATTGATAAATTCAAAGAGATATAATTTTGAAATTCAAAAGTTAAAGTCATTAAGAAAGTTGTAAGTCATATTACGAAAGCGGGTGTTCCTCCTGTTCCGTCTTCAGACGATCCTCCGGCTTCAGTGGAAGTTGTCCACCCAATGTGTTTATAATTAAAAATTGCATAAGTTCTGGTTTCATCTGTTCCAATGACGGCTTGGAAAGTATTGGTCTGTTTTAAAAAGTTCCAGACATATTATTTGATCATATTAAACCAATAGTAATAATTTCATGTAGTTTAACTATTTACCTTCTTTCGGGCATGAATAGTGCCACCAGCAAATGTTACATTTTTCCATGTTACAATAATTGCATGACGGGGCTCAAACCACTCTGCTCCGACAATTCCCTCTCTAATATCCCATTTAAGCCTTTCCCTAATTTCAACGCCCGCTTGATCTGTCCTGGACATCAAGTTGCTCTCAATTCTAAAATTTAAAAAAAGTTCATATGGAATTTATAGCGTACCAATCATTGAAAAATGTTATTGAAATTTTTTGGGGATAACAATATTAACCTGAAGTAAACTCCTGCTGTCCTCTTGTCACGCTCATCTCCAGCCAATTCCCCGATTTTGCATTTAGAGTAAAATGGTCCAATAAAGGATGGATCAGATTGTTTTGGGTAGTCCCGAATGGGGAACTCCAAAGGGTAAGTCGGAGACAGGGTGGGACCATCACTGAAACCCAAGTAGCCATGGATGGACACCTAATGATCAATACAATGTAAACCATTTTCAAATAATAAAATTTAAAAACCATTAAAAATCTTGGGATTACTACAAACAAAGCATAACTTACCCAAGTGTAGTTATATCCAAATCCGAAGAATGGCAAAATAAAGTTTAAGTGCTTCGTTATTTGAGGAGAGTTGTCCTTGATGTGCTTTTGGAAATCTCCGATTTTCTCAGTGCTGTCTCCCCCTGTATAAATATGTTGATGAAAACTTACTCGTGCGCACTAATCCGACTTAGGTACTTAAGAGTACAAAGTACAATACAGGCTACAAGAGGGTCCTGCGCTAATCTGAATTCCTGACTTTTACACGTATGACCTAGATCTTTCATTTTCATATTGCATCTTTAATTAACATTTATAGTAGAGAGTTTATTGAAGCTAAAATTATAAAGATTTGGTGTCTCTTTCATTTATTTCGACAAAGCCACTATTTTAAAATAAGGTTTAATATGAAAATGGGACGATTTACAAGTAAAACTCATTAATTCAACTCCCTGCTTGGTGTTTTACAACTTCGCATCCAGCCAGACCTTATATAGTGTGACTCTGTGAAGCATAATTATTTTTAAATGTCGTATATGTCCACCCAGATATTTTTCTTACCAATATCATAAAATGGGTACAGCATATCTTCTCGACGGATTTGGCGAAGTCTGTCAGGAGTTAGTTGGTATGGCGCTTGTATTTGCCGTCCTCCTGTTTCTGATGGTGCACCAGGGTCAATTCGATAAGTCATAGTGGGATCATTAGGATCAGGTCCTGTAAAAATTATCAAAATTATTTTTCCGAGAATTTTGATTTAGTTAAATTAAAGCTGAAAAGCTCGAATCGGTAGGCGATTAACTATTCTGATACTGCCCATACTATAATGTCATTTGAAAAGTACATAGAAGAGGCTGGTAAAGTATGCCGTGGATGGGGGGTTAAAAGCTGCTATTCGTATTCGTATGTGTTGGAAACTCAATTGAAGACAAAAATCAGCATTTCAAGTTAAATGTAATCAGTAACATAAAAAAGTGCTAATTCTTTTGTAAATTTCAACAAAGATGAATTTCCTCTTTTAAGGCATCTATCGAAGAAGCATTTCATTTTTTTAAATCATGATGTTTCACCCACGTCGAGAAATGAGATGAATACAATAGCATGTAGTGGATAATGATTAGGTAATGCTACTAAGGTATATCTTCCTTCAAAAACGTACTAAATAAGAATATCTGTATTTATTGTTTATAACGTTATAGAAGGCAAAAGAACTTCGGCAAAATTAATGTGCTCATTGTGGCAAATCAATACTAGCACCCTTTAATGGGAATGTATTCAAAATTCCATTCCTTTAAGCATTATAAATTTTGATAGTCACCTACGTACTTATATATTGTGCACCGTGTTTCGGTTTTTATAAAAATCAATATGTTATAGGTAAGTGAAAAATAAAACATAAATAAAGAAGTGACCTCATTTGTTCTATCTTTCCTGATAAGACTAACACTATACCTAATTTAAGCTTAAATAAATAAAGGTGTGAAACTATCACTATCACTATCTATAGTCCTTAGCTTTTCGCCAGTGTATGTATTCGTTCGAAGTATTGGCAAAAAATGGAATCGCATTATTATTGCCTAATGGCAACTCATATTAATATTAAAACAAAATTTCTCATGAGTGGAAGCTAAAGGTCGTCGCTAATTTTTGATATTTTTTAACTTACGACTATGATGCTACTTTTACATACAAGTAAAAGCTCTCCGACGATAAAATAATACATGAAGGATACGTTGACGAGTCTTTAGTAATAATTTATGTTACACTGGTATTTATGCGTTCCAATCGCATCTATAAATTGCAATGTGTACACGTATTAGTACAATGCAATCAAGGCATCATGACTAACATGCAAACTCAAGTAACACGGAAAAGACCTTTTCCTTGTGAAAAATAATTATGGTTTTTCTGTAACTATGAATTCTTTAATGAGAAAGCTTTCTTTTAATGCCCAGGCTATTGTACTTATGTAGTACTACCATGAATTCCTTCCAACTTTAATATATTTTGGAGCAAAAAACAATTCTAATGTGCATATAAAAATTCATAATATGCATATCCTAATTATGCTTGGGTTTTTGTTTACAACTTAAATCAATAAAAATGCAGCAGTTTAAAGATTGTTAGGCTTCTTTCTGCGTCTGTTACTGATAAAAGATTTCTGATTTAGGTATATAAAATGCGCAATATTAAATGTCCTAGGTTTTTGTCTTTTATTATGGAAGTCATAATTACTGCGCAAGTAGAAACTATAATTATTTATTTTATTAGGAAAATTATTCCTTAGTCACAAACTTATTTTCTATTGCTTGTGTCTAGTAGTATTTCGTTTTTGTCCTATGTTACTTCCATTATGTGATTACCTTGTTTTACCCCAACGAAAATTCAAATATTAGCACTCTCTACATTTTAAGAGGATACATATTAAATGCAGTTTTGTATTGAATCCTTCATTTCAATAGTCGCAATAACAAAATCTGGCAAAATTAACACAGGAACACTATAATAATAGTCAATTTAAGTGACTCATTTCTGGTGATTTGTCATTCGACAACATCGTTTCAACCTTGAGGATAGATGTGGAAGTTATAAAAGTTAGTTCCTCAGTTAATGGAGTTTCATGAAGGATGCTACATATAAAGGGGCGGCCGTATACATTAATTTTAGTATCCCTCAACACATGAAAATTGTAACTGTTACTGTAGTCTTACACCAGTATTAATGTGAAGTGAGTGTATTCGTTTCACCGAAAACAAAGTAGGTACATTACTTTCTGCCTATGATTCTATTTGCAAAGTTTAGGCAAAAGGTAATTATTAAACGTTTATCAGCAAGGTATTGTTATCAGCAGTAGTCACAGGATGAGGTATCCGATATTATAACTTCATGTATTATACACATTTGGTCTATAGATACAGCTTATACCGCTACATGTTTTTATATTATAACCAATTAGGCAATTTACATAGATGTTGAAATAACTGTATTAGCTCATATTAGAGCGATTAGACGATGACACTTATGTATGTATATAGTCTACTGAGACCCATTTCCCCTGTCTAACTATCGTATAGTGTAATAGTGCCTAATCATGGTCGGTGTCTGCTTATTCCAATTTTCAAAAAATAAAATAGCTCAGGAAGAACACTTGGAAACAAATAGATTCAAGTGAAAATGAAAGTAAGTAATGAATTGCATTTTAAAGGAAGTTGATATAAAATTACTACTTTTAACTTAAACGTGACTTAAACTAACAAAATGGAGTAATCAGCCGATGACGTCATTTGCACCGGTAGATGCTTCATGAACAGTGAAATGCATGATTCTATGCAGACAGAAGGTTGTCGATTAAACAGGAATTTCGGACTGCTACTAATTAGTAATGATTTACACCGGAAAGGAAATTCTTAATTGGCTCTCTAAAAGTACCAGTCTTTAAGATAAGAAAAAAGTTGGACGAGAACTTACGTATGAATTCCACATCTTCATTCAAAGATTGACTATTCGTTGTCCCCAGGGCACAAAAACTAATAAAAACTAGGATTTTAACTATTTTATTCATTATGAAACTACAATTATTTGCTGGATTCCTCCTTGTGGAATGATTTTATTGGTGGGGAGATCCCCAGAGTTCAATGGTATGGAACGCACTAATTTAGCTGTCGTCCGTCTTGGTGGCGTTTTCAAAAAGAGGCCAAGTTTTTTCAGTGGGGAATCCAGACAAACGGAATGGACAACTTTTTGTTGCAGAGACAAAGCAGAAATTGGTGGGCGACCGTTTGGGTTTCAGTGTTAAAGTTAGCATTTCTATTTGAGAGAAAATCGTATTTGTACATTCGTGATACATGTTGTGCTTATCTTATCTCGGAGTCAGCGAAATTCGCCAAAATATACAATGAGTGAGCAACAACACAATAACACTTTGTTAATCATGTAATCATAGTAATCACCAACAAACCTTTTATAAGATCATTATACCTACATTGTACCTGGGTACATAGGACATACTATATTCCTCTCATGGTCTATAATATATATTTACCTATATTGCACTTATCGGCAGGTAGGTATGCGTAACTGATGTGTAATGAGAACAGTCGTTTAAGGATTCAGATTCAGATGATCACATCATAACCGCAAAGCCGTTGAAAAATGAGTTATCACCAGAACATAACGTTTAATTGTGGGCTATGAACCTGCAAATATGGTGCTAAATGCTATACTCCCGGTGATTGGTCACAGATTAAAGATAAGAATTAGGACATCGCTTCCATGGAAAAAAGATTGCTATTCGACGACTCACTTATTAATCATTTTTGATGACGGTTAACTGTGTCATAAACAGTTATTTTTGCTGCTAAGCTCATACAAACGTTAAATGCTCTTTTAAGGACATACAATTTCACAGATCAAAGATTCTCCAGTGCCCAAACAGTACAGTCATCATCATCAATAAAAATGAAGTACATTCAAATACATTCTCTATCTCTATATATCCAATGTAACTATGTGTAGCTTCGATCATGTAAACTCCGATACCTACTGTGAAACTTGGGCTTTGTTTCCCTTAAAACAGCAGAAACCAGGTATATTATTTCAACTCCACCTAACTCTTCCCGATTGGTAAAGGTTGCACAAAAAAGATCCAAAAATTTATGCCAATGTCAGAAACTAACCAGGGAAATAATTAGGTACACCTACCTATCATTATTTATAAAGGAAAACATGCATTATTTATGAAGTACTTTGGGAGTAGGGAGGTGGCACCACATTTAAACTCAAAAGCCTAAAAATCCTTTCATAAGCATAGTCCACCCACAATGGTGCCTCTAACATACCTAAGTTTAAATGTAAACATGTTTAAGGGGGGGTTGACATGGTTTTCATCCCGGATTCAAGGAGAACGGTTTAATGTAGAGCTACGAAATAAAGAAAATTGAAATCTACT